>JAVJIF010005288.1:0-220153 GCA_038442645.1 Agave tequilana
ATAAATTGTGGAATCTCAGTTATGTCTCTTGAAACTGAGCAACTGTCATCTCTGTTTGAGGTGGAGGACAAGGGCGGACGAGGCTGAAACGACAAATGAGGTACTCTTGCTGCACACCTATTTCCTGATCTTTTTGATAATGCTTTATCTCATATTTTTGAACTGTGCATTTATATATGCGGTTCATCTCCTAGTTTGTCATAGCAGAACGATGTCGACGAGGTTGGCGGAAGAAGTTGGTGAAGTACTCCTTCTCTAGTACCTCTAACACGACTGAGATGCTCGGAGTTTTCCAACAGCACTATTAATATGTCATCTTTTCTAGCTGCATGAATATCTCCCTAGGTGCTAATTAGGTAAGTCATTCCTAGAAAAATAATTGAGGTTAACACATATATAAATATTTTTTAAATAAAAAAACAATTTTTTGTATGTAATACAAGCACTTACAATATTTGTAGCAAGGGTTGCAGCATCATCATTATTTTGTTATATGAACCATCTGATTTCAGTCTAATTGCTTTTCACAAATCGTTCCGAGAAATTGTGGATTCTGATGGTGATCATCCTCTGATGGCTCTACTGATTTTCTGAGCTAGCTGTTTTACAAAACAATATACACATATATAAGTATTAATCCATAAATATTATGTAAATATTAAATTCAACAAATATCATATATGCTTATCATATCCTTTTCAAGATGTGCATATCCCATCCCTGCACTCAGATTTGTACTTATATTTAAATTTTTTTGAATCCCCCGATTCTATAAGCCAAGTCCTATTAAAAAAAATTAATTATTAAGTATTTATTAAAATTCATTTCAAATATGATAAGCAACAAAATAATTATACTTAAACTCTTCAGTTGTAAGATAAGTCACAAACCGATCCTAAATGTTTTGATTAATGAAATGAGCATAGCTTTTTGGCAGATGCTCAATTAGATCTTTAGCAAGATAATACCTTGTCAAATTAATATTAAAGTGTCTCCATTTGTTTCTGGCATAAGTTAATAAGTTTTTCTTCCGACACTCTTTTATCTCGAATACAGACTGTAATAAATCACACATATTAAAATAATATTTATAAAAATAGACAATTAAATAATAAATATTTTTTTACCATTAGCTCATCTCAAATTTTATTTTTTAACTTTTTGAAAACCTGGCACTAATCTGGAATGTCGATTGGGACATTTTGACAAGTAATGGCTCCACACTTAAGTTGATCTTAACAGAGGATCACAAATAGAACACATTCATATTGGCATCTCGAGCAAAACAAGTTTTTTACGTCACATATTATGCTGATAAGAAGTGATCTATTATTCCCTCGATGAAGCCAAATATTACTACTTATAGTAAATTGAGAACGATACAGGGATTGATATTGATGTAGTTCCCTCTTTTTCTTTGAGATTAATAAGAGGGGATAATATTAATAATACTGATGGGGATGATGTCGAGAAAGATGAATTCTACATTAGAGAAGATCATTTTGAAGGCATATTGGTTGAGAAAATAAGAAAAAAGAAAACAAAAAATAAAGATAAATTTATTTGAACTCAAATTGTTTGAGTAGCTCGCATATTAATTGTCTTTTTTATTTATGCTCATTAATTGTCTCTTTTTATATATGCTCATTAATTATCTCTTGTCATTAATTGCATATTTATCTATTTATTATACTTATTAATTGTCTCTTATTATTATTTAATTTTTATGTTACTAATATTTTTATTTATGTTTTTTAACAGGCATATGGATTCATCCGGCTGTATTCCAGAAGAAAGATTCGAGGTGCCACTCGCATGAGTCACCTCCCAACATGAGATGTTTGGAAAACAAAGTGGTTATTGAATTCAATGATTTGAATCAGCCTCTTGGTGATGCTGGCGCATAAATGCTGTTACATAGCCACTACTACTATGGTTAAATTGCGAGGAGCCAGAGAAATACTTCTACTTTAAGATAACAAATTTCATACTCTCAGTTTTTCCTAATTAGGAGACCGCACAGATTTTTGTGGCCCCCATTGCAATGATGTTTTTTTAACCAAACGCTCAGTTTGAAAATATCTGTTGTAACAAATCGGTGCTATGATACTAATTGTTAGTCCTAGAAATTGACGTTTGTGAAACCTGATAATATGATGATACTTGCAAAAAAAAACTATTGTAAAGCAAACTAGTAATACCTAGATTCAAAAAAGAAATAACACGAGAATTTAACGTGATTCGCCCCTAACTTTCGTCCACGGGGAGAGAACTTAAGACAAATTTATTAATAAACTTAATACAAAGAGATCTAACCTTCGTCTTGATTCCATGAGAGTATTCACCTCCCCTGAATCTAGACCTAGATTATAAAGTATACCTTCTTTTATGCACCTTCACTTTGCTCCTTTCTTTCTTGGATTCTTTTGATCTTCTTTACTTGAGATTGATTTATAATACTGGGTTACAACCTATATTTCTAAGATTTTACAATACAGCTCTTATTTACATTATGTGATGATCTTGGTCATTGATACTTGAAGAATTTTGATCAATCCTATTTGGAGTTGACCTCATTGATCAAGAAGAATTCTAAATACTTAAATCTTTAGAAACAAATTTTAATAGAATTTGAAGCCTAAAAAGAAAACTGCTCCACCTTGATTTACTTCTTCCGCTTCAAGTCATCGTCTTCTCTAACCCAATTGGATTTTTGTGGACAATAATCTCTACATGAAAACAAGGAAAAATCCTAACAATCTCCACCTTGAATTGCTTTTCAAGCTTCTTGTAAAACACCTTGAGATTTTGGAGTACTACCTTAATTCTTTCCTTGATTGTAACCATACCGTAAAGTTTATAACTCTTGCTCCCTCTCCCTTTGGTGGTTTTACCGTCATGACTTGATCATCTCAGGCCTTGCTCGAATGCACTCTTTCTCCTTCCCGCAGTACTTTGACCCAGTTCACATCCCATTGTAGTCTTTTTCGAAGCTCCACCTCGCAATGAGCTCCCTTAAGCTTATCCTTAAAACTCTATCTCGAACTGAGTTTTTTTCTTCAGCTTGTGTAACCCTTTACACTTCTCTCCTTTCAGGATTACCCTGTCTTCTTGGCTAACTGTGACGATGCCTTGTTGCACTTAGATCCGACATCCTTCTTCATCGAGCACCCTTGTGAATATTAGATTGTTCCATGCCTCCGGGACATACCGGACCGATCCAGAGCACGCACCAATTCATCTCTTTCTGTAACATTGATTGTCCCATAGCCAACTACCTCGCAAGCCGAGCCATCCACCATCTTGACAATCGCTTCCTCTTTTGCAACCAAGGAGTTATTGAACAGCTCTTTCTAAGAACATACATCAATCGTACTACCTGAATCAAATATCCAGCCTTTACCTTGAGAAGTATTATCTTCAACATAAGAAGCCACTAATACTTCGGTGTCAACACCGCTTGCTATGTCTGCCTCCATAGTTTGCCTCTTCTTCTTCAGCCACTCTTACCGATGCTTGCAGTCATTCTTCCAATGACCTTCCTTCTGGCAAAACTGAAATGCCTTCAACGAACCTAAACTTTTATTTCCTTCTCCTCTTCCTTTTCTTCCCTGACCATCAAATCGGATGCTTCCTACTCCTCTTGATTTAGCCTCATCCTGATCTCATTAGATAAGAGAGTGGATGTGACCTTCTCGAAGATGAGAGTTTTTTTATCGTAGAGTATAATGGTGATGATATGGTCATATGATTGGGAAAGCGAATTGAGAAGTATCAATGTCTTGTCCTCGTTGTTGATCTTGACATCAACAGCTAGAAGCTCGCTGATGACCTTATTGAAGAAGTTTAGATGCTCCAACACCGCTGCCTTTTTCTTCATGCATAGCGTATATAGTTATTTTTTAAGAAACAAATTGTTGGAGAGGCTTTTCTGTGGGAGAGAGGAGATAGAGGAGATGGAAGAAGGTAGCACAGAGATCGGACGACAAAGGAGCAAGAAACGGCACATGGAGCAGACCAGTTGTGCTCCCGGTCGACCTCTCGGTCGACGGGTGGAGGAGGCCGGTCAACCGGCCTGGTCGACCGGAGTGCACGGGCGTGCAAAGGAACTGAAGTGGCTCTGCTCTCGGGTAGGCACGGTCGACCGGGCCGATCGACCGTGGCATGGGTCGGTCGACTGGCCGGTCGACCGACAGGCATGGCTGGACTTTCCTTTTAGGATTCAAATTCCTTTTCTGGATGGGATTAAATCTAACCTGGGTTTTCATAAATCCAGAGACTCTATGGCTATAAATAGAGGCTAGAAGCCTCATGTATTGTAACCAAGTATCCCAAAAGAAATCTCCTTGCTTCTCTCTTATATTAGTTGTATTGATTATTGAATCAATACGATCTCTCTCTCTCCCTTGCCCCGAGGAAAGTAGGCAGGTTGGCCGAACCTCATTAAATTTGTGCGTTGATTACTTTTCTCTATTGGTTGTTTCTCTGGCTGCATCGAGTCTCTGCCAGTTGGGCGGATTCCTCAAGATTCAGTGGTGGTTGTTGTGTCTCTTCTTCCATGAATCTCTACGCACAATGAGTGATGTCGGGGGCACAACAAGTGGTATCAGAGCATCCCAGGTTCGTCGTGGGATAATCTGTTGATTCAAGGGCATCTGTTGCTGATTAGCAGAGATCGTGTGTCGATCTCGGATCAGCGTTGGAACTGTTTGTAGGATTGTGTGTCGATCTCAGAACAGTGTGTGAAGATTGCTCGAGGAATCAAGTAGGTGGAGTAGATTGCTTCTGAAACTCTTCGAAGGTTTCGCGTGAAGATAAAGATCCAGTCTTTATCTAGTTTATTTTATCTAACTCCGTTTGTTTCCACATTGCTTTGAGGAATCAGTTGAGAAGATGGCTAGAGAAAGCACATCGGTGAAATCAATGTATCCACATCCAAGGATTGATGTGGTGAAGTTCAACAGGACAAACAACATTGGTATGTGGAGGTGTGAGGTTATGGATGCGCTGACGGCATCAAACCTCGAAGACACTCTACGGTTGGAGAAGAAGCGTGCATCAACGACGGAAGAAGATTGGGACAAGATGAACCGTTCGGCGTGTGGCTTGATCAGGTCTTATCTGACACAAGACATCAAGTATCAGGTGTTGCATGAGATATCTGCAAGGCAGCTGTGGGAGATCCTAGAGAGGAAGTATCTGAGGAAGAGTATAGAATCTCGATTGTAGTTGAAGAGCAAGCTTTATGGGTTTCAGATGCAAAGAGGATGCTCTGTCAACGAACACTTGAACCGCTACGTGAAGCTTCTTACAGATCTAGTTAATATGGATATAGAGACTAGTGAAGAGGATAAGGCGGTAATTCTTTTGAACTCTCTTCCTAGGGAAGAGTATGAGGCCTTTACTCTTACTTTTCTCAATGGTAGACAATTCTTAACTATGATAAGGTGTCTGCTGTACTTGCGAGTTATAAAGCAAGGAGACAGGACAGACTGTCTTCTTCGGGAAGCACAACAGCAGAGGCATTGGAGATAAGAGGCAGAAGTTCCAATAGGAAGGGAAGAGACGATCGGGGGAAATCAAAGTCCAAATCAGGCTTCAGAAATTTGAAGAAGAATTAGTGTGCCTTGTGCAAGGAACTAGGACACTGAAAAGCTGAATGCCCGAAGCCAAAAGTAAGAAGGTATAGTCTAAGACTGAGGCAAATCTTGCAAAGGTGGTCAGTGCTCAAGGCAGTACCTCACAAGAAGATGGATCAGACTCGGACTCATCAGTATTCTCTCTCTATTACTACCCCTACTGTTTGTAACTCAGATAATGCTGAGTGGATCTTGGATAGCGGAGCCACCTATCATGTATGCCCGAATAGGGCCTGGTTTTCTAGCTTTGAGAAGTTGTATAGATGTTACACGATCATGGGAGATGACCATCCGTGTAATATAGAAGGGATGGGTACAGTCCGTATCAAGATGGATGATGGGATAGTACGAGAATTGAAGGAGGTGAGGTATGTATCTCAACTCAAAAGGAATCTTATCTCTGTTGGTGCTTTGGATGCATTGGGTCTGGTTATATCTGTTCGAGATGGTGCTATCAAGATGATCAAAGGCTCGATGGTGATGAAGGGCGTCTGCCGGGACAATCTCTACTACTTGAGGATAGTACGATTACAGGTCAGGTGGAGACTTCTAGTTCTTCAGATGATGGTTGCAAGTAGGTCTGGCAGGTGATGGTAGGACAGGGAGGAGAAAAATCTTTGCAAGCTCCTAGAAAGAAGGGATCAATAGAAGGTGCTGCTACCTGTAACTTGGAAGGTGAACACAGCGTTCTGGACAAGAAGAAGGTGAAATTCAGCACCAGTACTCACCTCTCAGAACGTCTTCTTGATTGTATTCACGTAAGCGTTTGGGGACCTGCTAAGACTGCATCACTTGGAGGTCACAGGTACTTTGTCTCTTTTGTTGATAGTTTATCTAGGCATTGCTAGATATATCCCATGAGACAAAGGTGTGAAGCCTAGATATGTTGGTGAAGTGGAGAGGAAGAATGGAGAAGCAGATTGGTAGGAAGATCAAGGAGCTACAGATTGGTAATATTGAAAGAGACATGTACCAATTCCAACGATTTGGCCAGAACACTGGTATTGCTACTCACTTCACAATAGGTATACACGGGTGGCTAAGGAAGTAAACCGTTCCTTGCTAGAGAAGGTTCGGTGGTTGTTGTCTAATGCAGGATTAAACAAATCGTTTTGGCTGAGGCGATTGTGTATGCTAGCCATCTCATAAATAGATCAACTGCGATAGGAGGTAAAGCTCCATTGAAAATCTGGTTTGAGAAAGCTACTCAAGATCATGGTTTGCTGCGTGAATATGAAAGTCCGACCTACTTCAGTGCCAAGAATGGCAAGGTGAATCCGCGAGCAAAGAGGTTTATGTTTTTCGGTGTCAAAAGGAATGGCTACAGGTCATGGGACCCCGAAATAAGAAGATCGTGTTGAGTAGGCATGTCACATTTGGACAGACTTCAGTGTTGAAGTCTACCGTCTCTCAGCAGGTGGAGAGGACGGAGACCAAGGAAGTATCGCAGCGGGTGGAAGTTGATGCTACTCCACCATCTCCAGTTGGTTCGGCATTAGAGAAGACTTCACCGGATGTGACACCGAGTAGAGATCATGTAGCCAGGGTTGATGCTGAACAGGTTGAAGACATTGTTGAGGATGTCGAGTTGTTTTTAGCCATTGGAACCAAGGTAAAACCACGCTCGTAGATAAAGAAGCATGAATCTCAAGCTTGTGATCGTGACAAGCTCAAGTTGAAGGCCATTATTCTCTATGATGGTCGTAAGGAGGTTCATATGACTCAGCCAGATAGGTTCGTTGCTGCAAATTCAGGTACAAGTGCTTGAGCTTGATGAAGCTCATTTAAATGAACTACGATTTGCTTGATCCTTTGGGCAAGGTGCGTAGGCAGCCGTAAAGGCGCAGCCATTTGGTGATGCAACCCGTATGAAGCTGTTTGGGTTCTCGAGAAACTGATTGGAATTTTCACGTAGAGATGAAGAGTTGTGGCCGATTGGAGCTTCACATAGAGGTGGAGAGGCTTCACGTAGAGGTGGCGTATTGTGGCCGTTTGGACTTCACGTAGAAGTGAAGAGTTAGACTTCACGTAGAGGTGAGGTGTTGTGATCTCGATGAACAGATTGATCTTCTGGTGAGAGGATGTTGAGCTTACATAAGGAGTAGTGTGAATCCAGTTGTTGAAGCCTATGATGGTGTTCGGTATACTCTACTCAGACATGGTTGGACCGTCAGCTGAAGACAGGTAGACTAGATAGAGCTAGTCAGTTGGAGAGTAAGTATTGGCTCATGATGAGTTCTTCGTGAGGTCGTGAAGTTGCGGAGTAGGAGCCACGTTCGGTGTTCGGCATGTATGAAAGTTCTCCTAAGGTGAAGTAAAGGGAAGGCATGTGTGGTGCATCCTAGTTGATAGCTGAGCTACAGATTTCAAGCAGAGATCGTGTGTCGATTTCACCGAGATCGTGTCTCGATTTCATCCGGAGCGCGCAAGCCGATATCGTGTGTCAATTTCGCCGAGATCGTGTGTCGATTTCGCCGAGTGATAGACTGGGGTTCGTTAGAGATCGGCTCAGATTTAAAAAATTTTCACTGAGGTGGAGAATTGTGGGAGAGAGGAGATAGAGGAGATGGAAGAAGGTAGCACAGAGATCGGATGAAAAAGGAGCGAGAAACGGCAATGGAGCAGACCAGTTGTGCTCCCGGTCGACCTCTGATTGTTATTCATTTTTGCATATTTTACCACATCCATACCATGCATATTGCAAATAAAAATGTGATTTTTAATCCTTTTCTCTCTATTTTTGCAGGTCCATATTCTAATTGAGAAAATGCCCAAAATCCCTTTAATTATCAAAAATTAAAGGAAAATAAATCAAAGCCCAAAGAAAGCCCAAATGTTGAGGCCATGATCAGAAGAGATCCACGCGCCAGCTCATACTTCCAGAAGGTCCACGTGGCTAACAACCTACGAGATACGCGCAACAGAAATCTCGGCCTCAACGGCCAAGATTTTGCCGCGCTTTCCAGGAATTTGCCGCGTGTCCACGGCGGTTACAAGGCCGTTGAGGCCGAGATTCTCTCCAACAACCTGGATTCTGGAGCCTTCTCTCTGAGGCTATAAATACACCACCAGGGCCTTCGCAAAAAAGGGAGAAGAAGAGGAGAGGAGAGAGAAGAAATTAGAGGATAGAGCTTGTATTTTGTAGGTTTTTTTCTAGGATTTTTAGTGCTCTAGGTCTTCTTCTTCCTCCCTAGAAATTCTGCAAAAAGAGAGATTGTGAGAGAGAGAAAGCTTGTGTAAATCAAGGTGTGACAACTTGTGAAGCAAGGTTTAATCCAATCTCCTTTCTCTACTTGAGCATTTTCTAGTACTTTACTTGCATTCTTTAATTCAAGCTTTACTTTCATTGCACTCTTATTCATGAATTGTTTTTCTTTTCTTGTAATGGCTAGTAGCTAAATTCTTCTAACATGACTAGCTAACAACTAATCTTACTTAACTTCTAACTCTTGGGTGAATGCTAATTCTTCATCTTGCAATTGATTGAGTCTTTTTTCATCCCCGATGGGTTACTTTCATGCTTGGAAATCTCTTGTTGTAATTCTCCATATGATTCATGTGTGCCTCATTTAGAGCCTTGTCTTTAGAACAAGTGCCTTGATGGAACATGGAGATGGATCACCAATCATATGCTATTTGTTGTACAACTTTTTTACTTCAATTAATGAATGTTGTTTCTTCTTCCTTAGCATCCCTTGAGTGGCAACTCTTTTGATTCCACCATTGAAAGTCTATCTTGAGAGCCGATGACATCAATGAGGCTATAAGACAAGTCCAAGTAGATCACCCGTCAATCAAGTGGGAAAGTAACTAGACCAACACGCATGACAAATATATGCCGATGAATCAACATGAGGCAAGCATCACCATAACGGAGATTAGTAAGTTAGCAAATTAGTAAGATTAGCTAGTCATGGTTTTCTCCATCTTAAAGTTTTCTACAAGTTTTCATTCTTTTAGTTTCTTTTCTAAGCCAATCTTGTTTTCAAATTCTTATCGTTTTATTTCCATCATGCACAAATCCACAAATTCTTTTACTTCTTTTTCCAATTCTTTTACATTCTTTTAAAAACAAAGAAGAACCTTCGTTTTCTATCTTCACTTCGAACCGTAACGCTTCCATCGCAAGCTCTCCCTGAGAATCGACTCGTATAGCCTATATGCTACTACGGAGATTTGGAAAGGATACATTAAACGTTGAATACATTGTGGAGTAATCAAGCACCTAAGGTTGACTCTAAACCTTCTTTCTTTTGTTGAAAATCTGTGCAATTTAGACTCCACTATATTCTTTCCCTATCAAATTTTGGTGCCGTTGCCGGGGAGAGCAACGGTTTTTGATTTAAAGTGAAGAACTAAACGAACTTTCTTCTCTGTTGCAGGTTACAGGTGAAGAAAAGGAAAATTTGCATTGCAGTGTCATATAAGTGGCTCTGGGCCTCTGCTCTTGAAAGCAGAGACCAGTAGCTCTCTGAATTGCCGCGATTCCACGGCCAAAGCCGCGGATCTGCAAAGAAGAGTGGACTTCTGACCAAATTTCTGCAGGGTTGCTTGTTCTGTAAAATACATCTGCTGCAATACTTAAATTCTTGTATGCTTCACCATACTCCTGTTAATAATAATCAACAGTAAAAAGTGGTTGAAACGTTAAAAATTGATTAGACATTTGCATTTCTAGGCACGTGTCTTTTCAATTCATTTACTTTTACTGTTGAAGAGTGCTGGAGCAAGGTACGTTTTGCATTGCATGTAGACTAGGAATCATCTCTTGCTAGATTTTCATACTTTGAGTGAATCCTAGTTATATATCTTGTACACTTGCACAATCCAATTTTAAAGGTACTAACCCATAAATAAGATAAGGTGGGGGATTTCATTACCCTTTCCTTAGCCCAAAAACCACCATCCCAGCACTCACTAACCTAAGCCTAATTTAAAAAAAAAATAGACGTTTGCCCTAGGGACATCTCGGACTCACTTAGGAGATTATCCTAAGGGGGAAAAGTGTTGGAATTTGACTCTTGCAAAATCAGTGTCTAGGAAAGGGATTGAGAGCCGAAAGCCCGAAGGTTGGTGGTTATTTAATTAAGGAACGTCTCTGACGGAAAACCTCCCAACAACCTTGCCCTGACCTGGCTGATTAGCTTGTGGTCAAAGTCTACACTAAACCTCCCGTGGACGGTCTAATCAGTTAGGAGTCGTCTAGGTCATAGGTCTACCCTAACTTAGGATTAGAATTTTTTTCTTTTTTGTTTGTTTATTTGTTTGTTTCTTTTTGTTTGTATTTCATTGTGTGATATGGCTTATAATAACAATTTTTTCAACTTCAATAATAATCCATATTACACACCGACTTCATTTTCGGATATTACCAACCCGGCATATCATAACTTTGACCAACCTAGTGTGCCGGATTGGTCTTATCCAAATCAATATGACCCATACCCCCATCTAATAACTATAATTTCCATAATGATTTCAACTCTTCACCGAGTCATTGAGGATTCACCTACCCCGAGCATAATTTTCAACCACCTTGTCCTCCTTCTCCACCCAGTCCACAATATTTTCAAGACACAGACTCAATTCCACCAATCCAAAACAGAACACCATCAATTTTGGAAATGAGTATGCGTGAGTCCAAACAAAAATCACCAAATCCAATGGACTCACAATTTCACCACCAGTTCCAAAACAATACTTTATCTTTGCAACAAAATGATGAACCTATCAATTATGTAAAGATGCTTGAAGACATGACTCAGGCTCAAAATGCTCATAATCGTGACATAGATATAATGGTTGAAAGTCTCCGTTCTTATCGTTCGACTATTTCTAATGTCACTAACCATTCTGTCAGAGCCAAAGAGTCATGTTGTTTTGGAAATCAAGATTCTATTTCAGCACGCTCATTTGAACTTGTCCAAACTTCAAATTCCATTGACATTATGGCAAGTTTTCCTTTTCCTGAAATAGAACTTGAAAATGAATATGATCTTGAACCCCAACTTAGTGATTCAATTCTTCTTCCTGATTCAATAATGACTCCGGTGTCTTTACCTAACTTCAATCTTTTCCCGGAGTCGACATTGGATCCTGCCCCAATTCATAATGAAGTTGAATCACCCATCTTAGAGGATCATATTGAACTTGACCAATTATACACTTCTGAAGATACTATTGACAAATTGGTAAGTTTAAATGTTGACCTGAGTTTCGAAGAGTTGTATGGAGAGGAGCTGGAATTCCTTAATATTGGAAGTAAAGAGATATGTGACCTAGATTCTCACATCTGTGATCCAGTTTAACTTTCTGAATCAATATTGACTCCTGTTTTGTCACCAAACTTGAGTAATATTTTAGAGTCTGTTCTGATTCCTCCACCTATTATTCCTGAACTGGAATCACCCATATTAGGTCACATTCCATTGTTGGAAAATACATGTGGACTGGAGTTTCAACTTCTTGACTTGACCCAATTCATGAACTCATTTCGACTCCTGAACCTTTACTTGACTTAAGTCACCTTCCTGAGTCGGTATTAGTTCCTGTCCTTCCTTAGTCCAAGTCAACCGTTCTATCATTTCATACTCCATTCTGGGACAAGGTGGTTAACAAATTTGACTCCGAAATTAGTTATGGAAAATGGAAATTAGATGGGTGATTGGGAAAGAGTCGTGTTGTAGATTGCACAGATATGATGTAAAAGAAAGAAGGTTTAGAGTCAACCTTTGTGCTTGATCAATCCACAAATGTATTTATGAGGTCAATGTATCCTTTCCAATCTCCGTTATAGCAAAGGCTATACCGGGTCGATTCTCCGGGAGAGCTAGCGATGGAAGCGTTACGGTTCGAAGTGAAACAAGAAAACGAAGATTCTTCTTTGTATTTACACAAATGCAAGAAACACGGAAAAGAAAATAGAAAAAGTGGTTGATTTGTGCATGATGGAAAAGAAACCAAAAGAACTTTAGTAAAGTGTATTGCTAAGAGAAAAGAAGCTAGTAAAGAAAATGTTTGGAAGACTTTAGATGAGAAAGTACATGGCTAGCTAACTTTAGTTCGCTAACTTACTATACTCAATGGTGATGCTTGATTGCCTCATGTTGATTCATTGGCAAATAGAGATGACTTTGCTTGTTTGTTCAAGTACTTTACCGTTTTGAAGATGAGTGTTCCTTTAGTTCTTAGCTTGAAGCCTCATATTGATTCATTGGCTCTCTAGATAGATTATCAATGATGAACTCTAGGATTGGTACTCAAGGGATGCTAGGTTAGAAGAATCAACATTCATTTAAACATTCAAGACATAACAACAAATTAGCTTGAAGTAAAGAAGTTGTTCTACAAGTAGCACATGTTTGGTGATCCATCTCCATGTTCCATCAAGGCACTTGTTCTAGACAAGGCTCTAAATGAGGCACACATGAGTCATATGGAGGATGTACAAGCATTCACCAAGGGAAAGCAACTCTACTTCCTTGGTAAGTAAAAGAAACTCTCATAATGCAAGTATAAAGATAAGCAATCATTCAAAGAGATAGAAGTTAGCTATGTAAGTTGTTAGCTAGCCATGCAATAGAAATTTAGCTATCCATTACACAAGTAACAAAGCAACACTTCATGATGTAAAGCAAAGAGAAGTAAAGCAATGAAAGTGAAAGAAAGCAAAGTAAGTAAAGCAATGCAAAGTAAAACGTACTAGAACTTGCAAAGAGAAGACGAAGCTTTGATTAACCCTTGTTACAAGTGATGTCACCTCCTTGATTACAAGCTTTCAACAGCACTCACTTTCTCTCTTTGACAAAATCTCTAGGAGGAAGAAGATGGAGACTAAAACCTAGGAGAAGACTAAAACAAAATACAAGAGTTTCCCTAGTTCTCTCCTCTCTCTTCTATGTTCTCTTGTGCAGACCCTGGTCCTCTATTTATAGCCCTCAGTGAGAAGGATTTAGAGCCCTGGCCGTTGGCGCAAAATCTGGGATCCAACAGACCTGTAACTGCCGCAAATTGGCGGGAAAATCCCGGATTTTGCGGCTCAACTGAAGTTGTTGGGTAACAACTTTCTGGTACGAGTTTGTTACAAGGTTGTTATCCACGTGGCCTTCTAGAATCTTGAGCTGGCGCGTAGAATTCTCTGGATCCTGGGTTTAAACTTGGGCTTGGAATTAATCTCTTTAATTTTTGCTAATTTAAAGAGATTTTTGGGCTTTTTCTCTTTTAAGTTGTGGACCTGCAAAATAGAGAGAAAAAGGATTAAAAATCACATTTTTATATACAATATGCATGGTATGGAAGTGGTAAAATATGCAAATATGTATAACAATCACACCCCCATACCTAACTTTTGCTCGTCCTCGAGAAAAAAAGAAAGAAAAAGAAAGAAAATCCTAACTAATTTATTACACCACTTTCGTAGGTGACACGATTGCACTGAGCACGTGCAACAAGCCGTTAAACCTCTAGGTTACCCTAAAGGAGGAGTGTTGTCTCCTGAGGGTTTTCAGCGGATTGCACCCACAAAATCCATAAAGAAAAATAAAAGGGTTAGTGAAATTTTTGATCCATGTTTTAAAGATTCTAACTTGAGCTATAGGTTTCAGGTTACCCTAAACTTTTTCATTCCTCTTATAAGTGTCTATTTGGAATTTTGTTTTCAGCTTAGGTTAAGATTTTAGGGAATAGATTAAAAACCTGATTTTGCATCAATCCTAGGATATATACATCTATAAATATGAAGGATTTTTCTTAGACTAAGTTCATTTATTTACTAATATATATATATTTTTTTTGTCTTTATTTTTTATTTTATTTACAATGTTTATTTATTTACATTTCCTTAGCATCCTTAGGCTTTCTAGTTTACCCTTGTAGCGAGCCTTTAACCGATGACTCCCAAACCAGACGGTCTTAGGGCACCAGATGAGAAAACATCCCTCGAGTTTTAAGGTCTCGAGTAAAAAAGGCCACGAAGGAATTTAAGGACTTAACCACCTTTAGGCGTGATCGGCAATGCTTCTTGAGGCACGGCTAACCAGCTTAGTCAGTGGCTAAGTATTTATTATTTATTTATGTACATCTCTTTTTTTTTTATATATTTTTTTTTTATTATATATATATGTAATTAAAATCACAAAGTCTTTGATTAATCCTTCAATATGTTTAATGTTTATATCTAAAGAAAGAATTAAAATCTAGTAATTTTTCTAATCCTTTATTACTTAGCCTAAAAATCTAACAAAACTCCTCTTTTCAACTTATAATTAGAAATCTTAATTTAGAGCTTCCTTAATCCCTAAGTTTCAAGTTTGATTCTTTAAACATGGATCAAAGAATTTCTTCTTTTTTTTATATTATTTTTTATTTTTCTAAAAGAAAAAGTAAAATCTAAAAAGAAAATAAAAGCCTAAAAAGAAAGTGAAAAATCTAAAAAAAGATAAAAGGCCTAAAAAGAAAGTGAAAAAAATCCTATGTTAGCATCTACCCCCCCATACCTATCTCATGCATTGTCCCCAATGCATGCAAGATGAAATGATGCATGAAATAGGTAAAGGATAAAGCTACTCCCTCTGTCGTTTTGGACCCGCGGTGGTGCTAGTCCAGCCGACTGTGATCTCCTCAACGCTGCCTCCATACTATCTAATCGAGAGGATTGCTCCTCTACCTTCTTTCTCAGCCTCACTTGACCCCTAAAGATTTTCTTCATGCCCTTCCAGATGGTGGACATGAAGGTTCGTGACTCAGTTGGGGGTCCTGCCTTTAGAATTGGGGCTCATCTATCTCCTCCAGGCTTTCCTCTGAAGAGGACTCCACAGGTACATTCTCAGGCTG
The DNA here is from genome assembly GCA_038442645.1 of Agave tequilana. NCBI lineage: Eukaryota > Viridiplantae > Streptophyta > Magnoliopsida > Asparagales > Asparagaceae > Agave > Agave tequilana. The sequence continues at coordinate 15,471 of JAVJIF010005288.1, forward strand.
GGCACTGGGTGTCCAGAGCGCCTGCAAGCAACCATTATATGAGCTTGTGGGTCTCTCTACAGTAACAGGCACTTGGTCAAATGTATTAAAGACAGCGTCTGATATGAACTGTTTACACAGACGTGTGATTAAGATTGAATGGGAATGCTTTGGACCCCGAGTGCGGGAGGAATGTTCAAGAATGGCACGGAAGATGGCCCTATTCAAACAGACCGTGTGGTTATGTGTCATTAAATCATGGATTATTTGTAACACGGGTCAAGCCCAAAAATATTGCGTTGGACCCAGCGTCCAATGCAATGAACATTTCGAAAAGTCGTGTTGGCTTTGAGCCCACGGTCCTGAATTGTACAGCGGACCCCCATGATGGGTATGTAATCTAGCAATGGCAAGGGGTCACTATGGTGGGGATAAATGGGGACAGCAGTGATTTCAGCAATGAGTGGGATTGTGACAAAGATGTCACCGAATGGCATGTGTACTACAAATTGGTGTGTGTCAAAATTCACAGATGCATGATCAATTGAATTATAAAAAGTAGTGACAAGATCAGGGCAATAATATGCATCGTAGTCATTGTTATCATAGACCAAAGAGTACCAATTCCATGCACGTATTCTATCCACAAAGATGTGCCCATACCCCCCACTATCATTCAAAAGTATGGAAAAATCCCTTTCCACAAACAAATTCGGGGCCATGTATGATAATGAAATTAAAGCAAAGGATTTTAGGATGAGAAATCAAACCACCCCCGGAGATCGTGGGGGAAATCCAAAAACAGTTGTGCAGAAGGCACCCGGGACAGAATCTTGAAGAATGGATCTAGATCTGTCACTAGAAGTAGAAATCAGTCCGGCAGAATTTTTCTGGGCGCCAGACGTGGCCGGAGTGTGGCAGATTTGCGGTCAGAAAAGGGAAATTGCGGCAGATCAAAGGATTTTGGTGAAGGGAAAATTTCAGAGGTCGGCTTCGGGAAGAAGGAGTTTAGATCTGAGGGTAAGTCTGCGTTTGAGGGAGAAGGAGTAGGTGAGGAGAGTATTTATAGGGGGGAGAGAAAATGGAATTTCCAATTTTATCCCTAGGTCAAAGGTGTATTTACAAACCTAGGGTAAAGAAGTGGAAAATGAAGATGACCCTAGGAAAAGAGGTAAAATCCTAAGAAAAAGTCTCTCATTTTTTTTTATTTTTTTATTTTTTTTATTGTTATTTACAAAATTTTATTCAAAAAAAATGGTCCCAAAATGATATACAGGAAAATGCTCGGGAAACTATACAGATGGAATGGTCACAAATAAACTGGGTCACAAAGGCCCAATTCATGAACTTCGTGTGACACGGAATCAGTGGTAAAGAATGGCTTTAGACGTTGACCGTTCACAGTGAATTTGTTACCATTATTCGGGTCAAGAATCTCAATCGCACTATGGGAGAAGACATTTTGAACAATGAATGGCCCTGACCACCTAGTTCTCAATTTATCAGGGAAAAGGTGGAGTCGTGAATTGTACAACAGAACCTTTTGTCCTACGACAAAAATTTTCCTGTGAATGGATTTATCGTGAAAAAGCTTGGTTCTGTGTTTCGTGATCCGAGCATTGTCATATACTTCGTTTCTTAACTCTTCAAGCTCGGATATCTGCAACTTCCTTAAAGCACCGGCTTTATCCAAGTCCAAGTTTAACTGCTTTAAAGCCCACATAGCTCGGTGTTCTAATTCCACAGGCAAGTGACAAGGTTTTCCAAATACAACTCGATATGGAGACATACCGAGGACAGTCTTGTAAGCAGTCCTGTATGCCCATAAGGCATCAGTGAGTTTGATGGACCAATCCTTACGGTTCTGTCCTACGGTTTTCTCCAAAATGAGTTTTATCTGTCTATTCGTGACTTCTACTTGCCCGTTGGTTTGAGGATGGTAAGCCGTGGATAGTTTGTGAGTGATAGAATATTTGCGCATCAGGGCTTCAAAAGCCCGATTGCAAAAATGACTCCCATTGTCGCTTATTATCGCACGGGGGGCTCCGAAGCGAGAGATGATGTAGTCTCGTAAAAACTTGATGACAACATGGTTATCATTTGTCCTTGTTGGAATTGCTTCAGCCCATTTAGAAACATAATCTACGGCTACCAATATGTATTGGTTACCATAGGACAGAGGAAAGGGTCCCATAAAGTCAATGCCCCAGAGGTCAAAAATTTCGACTTCCAAGATGGGTGTGAGGGGCATCATGTCTCTCTGTGTGATACGACCCGTCATTTGACACTTATCACAAAGCTTGCAAAAATTGTATGCATCCTTAAAGAGAGTGGGCCAGTAGAATCCACTCTGAAGCACTTTCTCAGCAGTTTTCCGTGGACCAAAATGTCCACCGCAAGCTAACTTGTGACAAATGTCAAAACACTCTGATGTTCATCCTCAGGAAGGCACCTACGTATGATTTGGTCAGGACAATATTTGAATAAATACGGTTCATCCCAAAAGAAAAACCGCATTTGACGCATGAAACGGTGTTTTTCCTGGCCTGACCAATGAGAAGGTATTTGCCTGGTAGCAAGGTAATTCACTATGTCAGCATACCAGGGCTCTCCACACATCTCAAAAATATGCTCGTCAGGGAAATCGTCTTTAATTGGTATACTCTCCTTAGGTGCATTTGGGATTCTCGACAAATGATCAGCTTCCACGTTCTCAACGCCCTTTTTATCTTTAATCTCCAAATCAAACTCTTGCAAAAGAAGTATCCATCGAATCAGTCTTGCCTTAGCATCCTTCTTTTGCATCAAGTATTTTAGGGCGGAGTGATCAGTGAAAATAATAGTCCTAGATCCTAGCAGATATTGGCGAAATTTCTCCAACGCAAAGACAACTGCTAAAAATTCCTTTTCAGTAGTTGTGAAATTGAGTTGGGCATCATTCAGCGTTCTGCTAGCATAATAGATTACGTGTTGCCTATTATCAATACGCTGTCCTAAAACGGCGCCTATAGCAAAGTCAGAGGCATCACACATAATCTCAAAAGGCTTGGTCCAATCTGGTGCAGAGATGATCGGTGCTGAGATAAGTCTACTTTTAAGCTCTTTCCATGATTTTTGACATTCCTCATCAAATATAAAGGGTACATCCTTTCCTAAGAGATTTGTCAAGGGTCTTGCAATGTTGCTAAACCCTTGAATGAATCGTCTATAGAAGCCGGCGTGCCCTAAGAATGATCTAATGTCCTTTAAACATGTTGGTTCAGTGAGCTTCGTTATGACTTCCACTTTAGACTTGTCCACCTCGATTCCTATTCTTGATACCTTGGGCCCAAGTACGATTCCTTGCTTGACCATAAAGTGACACTTTTCCCAGTTAAGTGTCAAATTTTTCTCCATACAGCGTTGTAACACCAGTTTTAAATGGTACAAGCATTGCTCAAAGGAATCCCCATAAATCGAGAAATCATCCATGAAAATTTCCAGAAATTTCTCCACCATGTCCGAAAAGAGGCTCAACATGCAACGTTGAAATGTTGCAGGAGCATTGCAAAGGCCGAAGGGCATCCTTCGGTATGCAAACGTTCCAAAAGGACAGGTGAAGGTAGTCTTATCTTGGTCCTCGGGAGCGATTGGAATTTGATTATATCCTGAATATCCATCCAGGAAACAGTAATACTCGTGTCCTGCCAATCTCTCCAGCATTTGATCAATGAAAGGAAGTGGAAAGTGGTCTTTACGTGTGGCAGTGTTCAGTTTCCTGTAATCAATACAAACTCGAATCTTCGTTGGAAGACGTGTTTGTATCAATTCTTTATTCTCATTTTCCACCACAGTAAATCCAGCTTTCTTAGGCACAGCGTGAACTGGACTAACCCACTGACTATCGGATATGGGATAGATAATCCCATTGTCTAATAGTTTCAAGATTTCAGATCTAACAGCTTCCTGCATAATGGGGTTAAGTCTACGCTGTGGGTCTCGTTTAGGCTTGGCATCTTCTGTCAAATGAATCCTATGTTGAACAATGGAAGGACTAATCCCCTTGATATCAGCCATTGTCCAACCAATGGCCTCTCTATTTTCCCTTAACACAGTCAGAAGGTCCTCTTCTTGTTGTTTAGTGAGATTGGATGCAATGATTACCGGAAAGGATTCCTTCTCATCCAAGTACTTGTACTTGAGATGGTCGGGAAGAGCTTTAAGCTCAGAAGAAGGGACCGGATCTATCACTGGTTGTTCATGGTGTAAGGGAAGAATAGGGTGTAATTAGTAGTCCTTTCAACATTTGATCCAACAATCTGATCAAGGTTGAAGTCATCCGACTCCAACTCAAACTCTTCTTCAGACTCATACTCAACCTCCTCCACATGTTCGCTGGTTAATCCCTCTATCAAGTTCACTTCGAAAGAGTCACTGTCCAAATCCCTTGGCTGCTTTCCCAGATGGAAGACATTCACTTCTTTTGTCATATCTCCGAACGTTAGACGCATCGATCCATTTCGGCAGTTGATGATCGCATTCGCTGTGGCTAAGAAAGGACGTCCGAGAATGACGGGTGTTTGAGCTCTGTGATTTTGTACGGGTTGTGTTTCAAGAACAACAAAGTCCACGGGGTAAATGAATTCCCCGACCCGTATTAAAACATCTATAATTTCCCCCTTTGGAATCTTTACAGAGCGGTCAGCCAATTGGATAGTCATCTGGGTTGGACGAAGGTTGCCTAACCCTAACTGCTGATATACGGAAAAGGGGAGAAGATTGATGCTCGCGCCCAAGTCTAGCAAAGCCCTATTTATGGTGGTCTGCCCTATGATGCAAGAAATAGTAGGCTCCCTGGATCTTTGTATTTCACAGGGATCGGACCATTGAGCAGTTCACTTATGTTGGAAGCCAAGAAGACTTTTTTAGGGACATTTGCTTTTCTCTTTTTGGTACACATTTCTTTCGAAAACTTGGCGTAGGATGGGACTTGTTGAATGGCATATAAGAGAGGGACATTGATTTGTACTTGGTTGAATATCTCTCTTATCTTCTCCATGTGAGCATTCATCTTATGATTTGTAAGCCTATTTGGGAATGGGACAACATGCTTGTATGTTTGCTCATCAACTTTCTCTTTTCCTTTAGACTGGGAAGTGGATGGTTGTGTGCTTGAAGAAGGACTGTCTTGCATGGGTTGTACTGGAACAGAAGGTGGTGACACAGATTTGGGAGACTGATTTGAAACCTTATTATCTACATGCTTCCCAGATCTAAGGATTTGAATAGCTTGGCATGGCTGGGTCCCAAGTCTTCAACTTCGTGCAGGGGAAAATGAGTTTTGGGATTTGGCACAGGTTGGCTAGGTAGCATTCCTTTTTGTCTTTCGGCCAGAGAATTAGCCAACTGACCTATCTGGATTTGCAATTTGTTCATGTCCTGCTGCTGGTTGTTCATCATTGAAGCTTGGGTCTTAGATAAGGTCTCTATCATTTTCTCCAAATCAGAAAGTCTCTTGTCTGAAGGTTTGGTGGTGGATGATGCTGATACTGGGGCTGAAAATTTACTTGGTAAGGCACAGGATTTTGATATGACTGGAACCTGGGTGGACTCTGGTATGAATGAACATTTGGTGGGTTCTGGTGGTAAGTCGGTGGATGAGACTGAGCAGGGTATTGTTGTGGAAATGGTTGTCTCAGCTGCTCGGGACCAGACTGACTCCAAGAAAAATTAGGATGGTTTCGCCATCCCGGATTATAGGTTTTGGAGTAAGGATTGTAAGTGGGTCTGGTGTACGCGGCATTCGTACTCTCCTGAAACATTTGAGTTTGATAAACTGGACACTCCTCAAACAGATGATTCAGATCATGGCAGTAGGTACAACCCGGATTAACCACAGGTGTTGGGTTGACCTGATTAACAGCAGAATTTTCCCTGGACTCTAGCAACTCAATCCTCTTCATCAATTGTGTAATTTTAGCTTCTGCAGCTATCGAGGATTCTATGGAGTGTAAACCAGTTCTGGAAGTTGTGGGTGTGGGTTTCTCAGTACATGATTCCCACTGGATTGTCTTTTCAGCTAAAGCCTCAAAAAGATCCAACCCTGATCTTCATCCTTCTTTAAGAATTCTCCTTGACACATGGTTTCAAGGAGCGTCTTAGTCTGATAATCGAGCCCATCATAGATAACCTGGCACTGGTGCCATTTTTCTATACCGTGATGGGGACACAGGGCTACTAGGTCTTTGAAGCGCTCAAAGTACTTCCAAAACGGTTCATTTGCTTCTTGTTTGAGTTGCATTATATTCTTCCTCATAATGGATGTCTTATGGATAGGATAAAACTTTTTAAGAAAGACCTTAACGAAATCATCCCAAGAAGAAATTGAGCTGACTGGGAGATTATAAAGCCACTTCTTAGCAATATCCTTAAGTGCAAAAGGTATAAACCTAAGTCTGACAGCATCTTCGGTTAACTGGGAAATTCTCATCATAAGGCATACTTCTTCAAACTCTCGGATGAAGAAGTATGCATCCTCAGATTCAAGGCCATGGAATCGTGGAAGAGTGTTTATGAACTGGGGCTTTAACTCAAAGTTACTTCCATTTGTGTTTGGGAGGAGAATGCAAGATGGAAGTGATGTGCGGATCGGGTAGAACTTGTCTTACAACGAAACGTTGTTGGTCATGACTGGAATTGTGTCGAGTGGAGGTGTATGTGGCAGTGTAGAGACTCTCACAAGCCTAGCAGAATTCGGATCTCGATACCACTCTTGCATACAATTACACAATCAACGTGCACCGATCACACAGGCGAAAAAATGAAAAATAACAAACAAGAAAAAAGAAAAAATCAATCCAAGCTTTCTAGGTTTCCTGGACCTAGACGACTCCTAACTTTAGATCGTCCACAGGAGGTTTGGTGTAGACTTTGACTATAAGCAAATCAGCCAGGGAAGGGTAAGGTTGGTGGGAGATTTTCCGTCAGAGACGTTCCTTAATTAAGTAACCAGCAACCTTCGGGCTTTCGGCCCTCAACCCCTTTCCTAGACACTGATTTTACAAAAGTCACTTTCCAACACTTTTCCCCCTTAGGATAATCTCCTAAGTGAGTCCGAATGTTCCTAGGGCCAGCGTCTAGCAGTTTTTATTTAAAAGCTTAGGATTGTGAGTGCTTGGGAAAATGATTTATGGGCTAAGGAAAGGGTGATAAAATCCCCACCTTATCTTTTTTATGGGTGATGCCCTTAAAGTTGATTTGTACAAGTGTACGATATAACAAACAAGGTTCACTCAAAGCTTAATTAAATCAAATAAAGAGCGAGTCCTAGTCAATATGCTATGCTTACGTACCTTGCCTCCAGCACTCTTCAACAGTAAATGTAAAGGAATTGAAAAGACACGTGCCTAGAGATGCAAATGTCTAAACAATTTTTTTAACTTTGCAACAAATTTTTTACTGTTGATTAGCAGATATAAGGTGAAGCATACAAGATTTTAAGTATTGCAGCAGCTGTATTTTGCAGAGAAGCTAGCCCTGCAGAAAAGTGGTCAGTAGTCAACTCTTTCTTGCCGCAATTCTACGGCAAAAACCCAGAATTTGCGGCAATTCAGAGGGATCCTGGTCTCTGCTTTCGAGAGTAGAGGCCCAGGTCCACTTATATGTTTCTGCAATGCAAAATTTCCTGTTTCTTCAACCTGTAATCTACAACAGAGAAGAAGATTCGTTTAGTTCTTCACTTTAAAGAAAATCCGTTGCTCTCCCCGGCAACGGCGCCAAAAATTTGATTGGGAAAGAGTCGTGTTGTAGATTGCACAGATATGATGTAAAAGAAAGAAGGTTTAGAGTCAACCTTTGTGCTTGATCAATCCACAAATGTATTTATAAGGTCAATGTATCCTTTCCAATCTCCGTTATAGCAAAGGCTATACCGGGTCGATTCTCCGGGAGAGCTAGCGATGGAAGCGTTACGGTTCGAAGTGAAACAAGAAAACGAAGATTCTTCTTTATATTTACACAAATGCAAGAAACATGGAAAAGAAAATAGAAAAAGTGGTTGATTTGTGCATGATGGAAAAGAAACCAAAAGAACTTTAGTAAAGTGTATTGCTAAGAGAAAGAAGCTAGTAAAGAAAATGTTTGGAAGACTTTAGATGAGAAAGTACATGGCTAGCTAACTTTACTTCGCTAACTTACTATACTCAATGGTGATGCTTGATTGCCTCATGTTGATTCATTGGCAAATAGAGATGACTTTGCTTGTTTGTTCAAGTACTTTACCGTTTTGAAGATGAGTGTTCCTTTAGTTCTTAGCTTGAAGCCTCATATTGATTCATTGGCTCTCTAGATAGATTATCAATGATGAACTCTAGGATTGGTACTCAAGGGATGCTAGGTTAGAAGAATCAACATTCATTTAAACATTCAAGACATAACAACAAATTAGCTTGAAGTAAAGAAGTTGTTCTACAAGTAGCACATGTTTGGTGATCCATCTCCATGTTCCATCAAGGCACTTGTTCTAGACAAGGCTCTAAATGAGGCACACATGAGTCATATGGAGGATGTACAAGCATTCACCAAGGGAAAGCAACTCTACTTCCTTGGTAAGTAAAAGAAACTCTCATAATGCAAGTATAAAGATAAGCAATCATTCAAAGAGATAGAAGTTAGCTATGTAAGTTGTTAGCTAGCCATGCAATAGAAATTTAGCTATCCATTACACAAGTAACAAAGCAACACTTCATGATGTAAAGCAAAGAGAAGTAAAGCAATGAAAGTGAAAGAAAGCAAAGTAAGTAAAGCAATGCAAAGTAAAACGTACTAGAACTTGCAAAGAGAAGACGAAGTTTTGATTAACCCTTGTTACAAGTGATGTCACCTCCTTGATTACAAGCTTTCAACAGCACTCACTTTCTCTCTTTGACAAAATCTCTAGGAGGAAGAAGATGGAGACTAAAGCCTAGGAGGAGACTAAAACAAAATACAAGAGTTTCCCTAGTTCTCTACTCTCTCTTCTCTGTTCTCTTGTGCAGACCCTGGTCCTCTATTTATAACCCTCAGTGAGAAGGATCTAGAGCCCTGGCCGTTGGCGCAAAATCTGGGATCCAACAGGCCTGTAACTGCCGCAAATTGGCGGGAAAATCCCGGATTTTGCGGCTCAACTGAAGTTGTTGGGTAACAACTTTCTGGTACGAGTTTGTTACAAGGTTGTTATCCACGTGGCCTTCTAGAATCTTGAGCTGGCGCGTAGAATTCTCTGGATCCTGGGTTTAAACTTGGGCTTGGAATTAATCTCTTTAATTTTTGCTAATTTAAAGAGATTTTTGGGCTTTTTCTCTTTTAAGTTGTAGACCTGCAAAAATAGAGAGAAAAAGGATTAAAAATCACATTTTTATATACAATATGCATGGTATGGAAGTGGTAAAATATGCAAATATGTATAACAATCAATGGGGTTAAATACTTAATAAAGATCCTTCATGGATTTATCTTTTTAGTGGTTTATATTCATGATATTTCTGGTGGGTTCCTCCGAACCCAAAGCAAAGTTGATTGGGCCACATTCGTGGACCAATCAGACCACCACCGGACCACCACCTTAAGGTAATTTTTTTTTTTCCCTCTCTATTTGTTTCACGCATACATATATCACGATGCATTGAGGACAATGCATGAAATAAGTGTGGGGGGAGGGTTTACTAACATAAAGTTTTTAGATTTTCTTTCTTTTACACTTCTTTTAAAAAAAAAACTTTTTGAAATAAGAGACAAAGTTTTGATCTATTTTTAAGAAAATTAAGATGATCTTAGAAATTAAGAAAGCCTTAATTATGACATCTTTAACCTAGTTGAAATAATGGATATTGTTTAAAATTATAGGCTAAGTAAGAAAAATGGGGAGATATTTTTATCTTGAATTTTTTGCCTTAGATAATATGCACTTCACACTTACACATTTTTGGGATGGAAACAAAGACCAAAAAGGCCATAAAAATATTAAAAAAAAGAAAAAAAGAAATATATATATATAATAAAAACACATCACTTATTAAGCTGGATAATTGTGCCTCAAGAAGCATGATTATTCACGCCTAACGGTGGTAAAGGAAATAAATAATTCCCTTTAGTTTTGTGGCCTTGTTTACTTGAGACCTTAAACCCGAGGGATGTTTCTCATCTGGTGCCCTAAGACTATCTGATTTGGGAGTCATCGGTTATAGGCTCGTTACATGGGTAAACTAGAAAGCCTAAACTAAGGGAAGGAAAAAAAAGTATATATAAATAAATGGCTTGATGGTTAGAGTTGAAATCCCAGAAATCTTCACTATCACAATGTGCATACTATCTAGGTTTTATGAAAGATAAAATATTCAATCCAATTTTGAATTCTTACCTTAATTGAAGACAAGATCCTGCATGGAGACTAAGTTTAAGGAAGAATGATTATAGGTGGACTTATGACCTTAGATCACTTATATTTTTGCAAAAATAGTTCGAAAACATGTCTCTCTTTCAAATGAATTTTCAAAACACTAACATTTGTCTTCTTTCTTTATGGATTTTGTGGGTGCAATCCGCTGAAAACCCTCAGGAGACAACACTCCTCCTCTAGGGTAACCTAGAGGTTTAACGGCTTGTTGCACGTGCTCAGTGCAATTGTGTCACCTACGAAAGTGGTGTAATAATCTAGTTAGGATTTTCTTTTTTTCTTTTTGCTCGAGGACGAGCAAAAGCTAGAGATGGGGGTGTGATTGTTATTCATTTTTGCATATTTTACCACATCCATACCATGCATATTGCAAATAAAAATGTGATTTTTAATCCTTTTCTCTCTATTTTTGCAGGTCCATATTCTAATTGAGAAAAGGCCCAAAATCCCTTTAATTATCAAAATTAAAGGAAAATAAATCAAAGCCCAAAAGAAAGCCCAAATGTTGAGGCCATGATCAGAAGAGATCCACGCGCCAGCTCATACTTCCAGAAGGTCCACGTGGCTAACAACCTACGAGATACGCACAACAGAAATCTCGGCCTCAACGGCCAAGATTTTGCCGCGCTTCCAGGAATTTGCCGCGTGTCCACGGCGGTTACAAGGCCGTTGAGGCCGAGATTCTCTCCAACAACCTGGATTCTGGAGCCTTCTCTCTGAGGCTATAAATACACCACCAGGGCCTTCGCAAAAAAGGGAGAAGAAGAGGAGAGGAGAGAGGAGAAATTAGAGGATAGAGCTTGTATTTTGTAGGTTTTTTTCTAGGATTTTTAGTGCTCTAGGTCTTCTTCTTCCTCCCTAGAAATTCTGAAAAAGAGAGATTGTGAGAGAGAGAAAGCTTCTGTAAATCAAGGTGTGACAACTTGTGAAGCAAGGTTTAATCCAATCTCCTTTCTCTACTTGAGCATTTTCTAGTACTTTACTTGCATTCTTTAATTCAAGCTTTACTTTCATTGCACTCTTATTCATGAATTGCTTTTCTTTTCTTGTAATGGCTAGTAGCTAAATTCTTCTAACATGACTAGCTAACAACTAATCTTGCTTAACTTCTAACTCTTGGGTGAATGCTAATTCTTCATCTTGCAATTGATTGAGTCTTTTTTCATCCCCGATGGGTTACTTTCATGCTTGGCAATCTCTTGTTGTAATTCTCCATATAATTCATGTGTGCCTCATTTAGAGCCTTGTCTTTAGAACAAGTGCCTTGATGGAACATGGAGATTGATCACCAATCATATGCTATTTGTTGTACAACTTCTTTACTTCAATTAATGAATATCGTATCTTCTTCCTTAGCATCCCTTGAGTGGCAACTCTTTTGATTCCACCATTGAAAGTCTATCTTGAGAGCCGATGACATCAATGAGGCTATAAGACAAGTCCAAGAAGATCACCCGTCAATCAAGTGGGAAAGTAACTAGACCAACACGCAAAACAAACATATGCCGATGAATCAACATGAGGCAAGCATCACCATAATGGAGATTAGTAAGTTAGCAAATTAGTAAGATTAGCTAGTCATGGTTTTCTCCATCTTAAAGTTTTCTACAAGTTTTCATTCTTTTAGTTTCTTTTCTAAGCCAATCTTGTTTTCAAATTCTTTTCGTTTTATTTCCATCATGCACAAATCCACAAATTCTTTTACTTCTTTTTCCAATTCTTTTACATTCTTTTAAAAACAAAGAAGAACCTTCGTTTTCTATCTTCACTTCGAACCGTAACGCTTCCATCGCAAGCTCTCCCTGAGAATCGACTCGTATAGCCTATGCTACTACGGAGATTTGGAAAGGATACATTAAACGTTGAATACATTGTGGAGTAATCAAGCACCTAAGGTTGACTCTAAACCTTCTCTCTTTCATTGAATATTTGTGCAATCTACCACATTATTCTTTTCCTAAATCAACCTCTCGGTCGACCAGTGGAGGAGGCCGGTCGACTGGCCCAGTCGACCGGTGTGCACGAGCGTGCACAGGAAGGATCGGATGACCGGCTGAAGTGGCTCTGCTCTCAGGTAGGCGCGATCGATAGGGCCGGTCGACCGTGGCATGGGGTCGGTCGACCGACAGGCGCGGCTGGAATTTCCTTTTAGGATTCGAATTCCTTTTCTGGATGGGATTGAATCCAACTTGGGTTTCCATAAATCCAGGGACTCTGTGGCTATAAATAAAAGCTAGAGGCCTCATGTATTGTAATCAAGTATCCCAAAAGAAATCTCCTTGCTTCTCTCTTGTATTAGTTGTATTAATTATTGAATCAATAAGATCTCTCTCCCCCTTGCCCCGAGGACGTAGGCACGTTGGCCGAACCTCGTTAAAATTGTGTGTTGATTATTTTCTCTATTGGTTGCCATTCCTGCTGAGTTGGTTGTTTCTCCGGCTGCATCGAGTCTCTGCCAGTTGGGCGGATTCCTCAAGATTCAGTGGTGGTTGTTGTGTCTCTTCTTCCATGAATCGCTACGCACAATGAGTGGTGTCGGGGGCACAACAAGTGGTATCAGAGCATCCCAGGTTCGTCGTGAGATCATCTGTTGATTCAAGGGCATCTGTTGCTAATTAGCGGAGATCGTGTGTCGATCTCGGATCAGCGTTGGAACTGTTTGTAGGATCGTGTGTCGACCTCAGAACAGTGTATGAAGATTGCTCGAGGAATCAACTTGGTGGAGTAGATTGCTTTAGAAACTCTTCGAGGGTTTCGCGTGAAGGTAAAGATCCAGTCTTTATCTAGTTTATTTTATCTAACTCTGTTTGTTTCCACATTGCTTTGAGGAATCAGTTGAGAGATGGCTGGAGAAAGCACATCGGTGAAATCAATGTATCCACATCCAAGGATTGATGTGGTGAAGTTCAATGGGATAAACAACTTTGGTATATGGAGGTGTGAGGTTATGGATGCGCTGACGACATCAAACCTCGAAGACACTCTACGGTTGGAGAAGAAGCGTGCATCAATGACGGAAGAAGATTGGGATAAGATGAACCGTTCGGCGTGTGGCTTGATCAGGTCTTGTCTGACACAAGACATCAAGTATCAGGTGTTGCATGAGACATCTGCAAGGCAGCTGTGGGAGATCCTGGAGAGGAAGTATCTGACGAAGAGTATAGAATCGTGATTGTAGTTGAAGAGCAAGCTCTATGGGTTTCAGATGCAAAGAGGATGCTCCGTCAACGAACACTTGAACCGCTACGTGAAGCTTCTTACAGATCTAGTTAATATGGATATAGAGACTAGTGAAGAGGATAAGGCGGTAATTTCTTTTGAACTCTCTTCCTAGGGAAGAGTATGAGGCCTTTACTCTTACTTTTCTCAATGGTAGACAATTCTTAACTATGATAAGGTGTCTGCTGTACTTGCGAGTTATAAAGCAAGGGACAGGACCGACTGTCTTCTTCGGGAAGCACAACAGCAGAGGCATTGGAGGTAAGAGGCAGAAGTTCCAATAGGAAGGGAATAGACGATCGGGGAAATCAAAGTCCAAATCAGGCTTCAGAAATTTGAAGAAGAATCAGTGTGCCTTGTGCAAGGAACTAGGACACTGGAAAGCTGAATGCCCGAAGGCCAAAAGTAAGAAGGTAGAGTCTAAGATTGAGGCAAATCTTGCAAAGGTGATCAGTGCTTAAGGCAGTACCTCACAGGCAGATGGATCAGACTCGAACTCATCAGTATTCTCTCTCTGTTACTACCCCTACTGTTTATAACTCAGATAATGCTGAGTGGATCTTGGATAGTGGAGCCACCTATCATGTGTGTCCGAATAGGGCTCGATTTCTAGCTTTGAGAAGTTGTATGGATGTTACACGATCATGGGAGATGACAATCCGTGTAATATAGAAGGGATGGGTACAGTCCGTATCAAGATGGATGATGGGATAGTACGAGAATTGAAGGAGGTGAGGTATGTACCTCAACTCAAAAGGAATCTTATCTCTGTTGGTGCTTTAGATGCATTGGGTCAGGTTATATCTGTTCGAGATGGTGCTCTCAAGATGATCAAAGGCTCAATGGTGATGAAGGGCGTCCACCAGGACAATCTCTACTACTTGAAGGGTAGTACGATTACACGTCAGGTGGAGACTTCTAGTTCTTCAGATGATGGTTGCAAGTAGGTCTGGAAGGTGATGGTCGGACAGGGAGGAGAAAAGTCTTTGCAAGCTCCTGGAAAGAAGGGATCAATAGAAGGTGCTTCTACCTGCAACTTGGAAGGTGAACACAGCATTCTGGACAAGAAGAAGGTGAAATTCAGCACCAGCACTGACCTCTCAGAAGGTCTTCTCAATTTGTTCACGTAAGCGTTTGGGGACTTGCTAAGATTGCATCACTTGGAGGTCACAGGTACTTTGTCTCTTTTGTTGATAGTTTATCTAGGCATTGCTGGATATATCCCATGAGACAAAGGTGTGAAGCCCTAGATATTTTGGTGAAGTGGAGAGGAAGAATGGAGAAGCAGATTGGTAGGAAGATCAAGGAGCTACAGATTGGTAATATTGAAAGAGACATGTACCAATTCTAACGATTTGGCCAGAACTCTAATATTGCTACTCACTTCACAACAGGTATACATGGGGCGGCTAAGGAAGTAAACCGTTCCTTGCGAGAGAAGGTTCGGTGGTTGTTGTCTAATGCAGGGTTAGACAAATCGTTTTGGGCTGAGGCGATTGTGTATGCTAGCCATCTCATAAATAGATCGACTACGATAGGAGGTAAAGCTCCATTGAAAATTTGGTCTGGGAAAGCTACTCAAGATCATGGTTTGCTGCGTGAATATGAAAGTCTGACCTACTTCAGTGCCAAGAATGGCAAGGTGAATCCGCAAGCAAAGAGGTTTGTGTTTTTGAGTGTCAAAAAGAATGGCTACAGGTTATGGGACCCCGAAAACAAGAAGATCGTGTTGAGTAGGCATGTCACATTTGGACAGACTTCAGTGTTGAAGTCCACCGTCTCTCAGCAGGTGGAGAGGACGGAGGCCAAGGAAGTATCGCAGCGGGTGGAGGTTGATGCTACTCCACCATCTCCAGTTGGTTCGGCATTAGAGAAGACTTCACCGGATGTGACACCGAGTAGAGATCATGTAGCCAGGGTTGATGCTGAACAGGTTGAAGACATTGTTGAGGATGTCGAGTTGTTTGCAGCCATTGGAACCAAGGTAAAACCACGCTCGTAGATAAAGAAGCATGAATCTCAAGCTTGTGAAGCATGAATCTCAAGCTTGTGATCGTTACAAGCTCAAGTTGAAGGCCATTATTCTCCATGATGGTCATGAGGAGGTTCATATGACTCAGCCAGATAGGTTCATTGCTGCAAATTCAGGTACAAGTGCTTGAGCTTGATGAAGCTCATTTAAATGAACTACGATTTGCTTGATCCTTTGGGCAAGGTGCGTAGGCAGCCGTAAAGGCGCAGCCATTTGGTGATGCAACCCGTATGAAGCTGTTTGGGTTCTCGAGAAACTGATTGGAATTTTCACGTAGAGTTGAAGAGTTGTGGCCGATTGGAGCTTTACGTTGAGGTGGAGAGGCTTCACGTAGAGGTGAAGTATTGTGGCCGTTTGGACTTCACGTAGAGGTGAAGAGTTAGACTTCACGTAGAGGTGAGGTTTTGTGATCTCAATGAACAGATTGATCTTCTGGTGAGAAGATGTTGAGCTTACATAAGGAGTAGTTGAATCCAGTTGTTGAAGCCGATGATGGTGTTCGGTGTGCTCTACTCAGACATATGATTGCTAAAATAAAGAAAACAACCAAGGAGTTTAAGAATGTACCGTGTAGCTTGTGGCTAACGGTCGTGTCCACAAGGAGGGATGCGATGGAAGCTTTTCGATGAGTCATTTTAAAATAAGAAATTTGTGTTCATTTTTTAGGAAAAAGAGAATGTAAGAAAAAGAGATGAAAAAGAGAATTTTCAACTTTCAGAAAAGGATTTGGAGAAGGTGATTTGTAAAAAGCTTTAAGAGTTGTGAGGCCGGTTTATAATATGAAATCAAATCTGGGCTTACTATCTTCCTACTCAATTGTTCATTCTTCTCTTAAAGTATTAAGTCCCTCAAGTTATCATTTACAAAACTTGAAGTTGCTTTTTCTTTAGAAAGGTTTAAGTAAAGCACATAAGATGCAGAAGGTTTGAGTCTTTTTTTCTTCAAGAAAGAGTTGGAATCGGATATTAAAACATAAAGCGCGAAGAAGCAAGAATGAATTAAAAATGATTCACAAGAAGTTCAAGAAAGAATGGTGAACTCAACTATCCATACCCATCCTCATGTGCCTTCAAGAACACTTTCAAAAAGAAAGGCTTTTAAGGGAGGCGTGCATATGAGTCATCGGGTCTTTTTCTTTTAAAAACAGAAGAGAAGAAAACAAGAGAGAGTTGATAGCTAGCCCAGAAAAAGTGTTTAGTTACTCATGGAAAATGAAGAAAACAACGACATAATATAAAGCATACCGTACTGCAAGTGGAAGAGAAATCGGCCCGACTTTTGTATTGATGTCACCTCAAACTTCAAGTACAAGCTCTCAGTCCTCTCTCTCACAAGTTTTTGAAACTGGACTAAAACTTAAAAAGCAAGATTACAACTTTCTTTCTAGCTAACAATGAACCTAGATCCTAAGAAATAAAAGCAAAATTTAATCCTAGTCTTCGCTGCCTTTTTCTCTGCTGAAAGAGGTATTTATAGCCAAAAACCCAGGAATCAGGATCCCGGGAACGTTGGGGGAGCAAACGCTCCCCCAACTGAATTGGTTAGCCGCGGAAACGCGGCTTGGGCCGCGTTTCCACGGCCCTGGTGTGGCCAGGTGGCCACACCAAGAGGGGGCTGGTTCCTGGTTTCCTGTTTAGCTCGCATCTCCTGCTGATTTTCTTGTTGCTGCTTCACCCGCTGACTGAATCAGCTTTTGATTTTTTGACTTTGATTCCTCGATTCAAGAAGGATTTTTCTCACCCCTTGAAATGCCAAGATATAGCCTAGACTTCTTCACTTCGAATTTATTCTGAATTAATTCAAAATAAAGTGGGCTTTTGGGCTTGTTCTCCTTTTATCCCTTTGAGCATTTGGGCCTACATTTAGCAAAGAAAAAAGACACTTATTAATATCATTTATTAGCAAACAAGTGTGGTAAAGTGACAACATGAATGCAATGTATGTGACAAATCACACCCCCACACTTATCTTTTGCTCGCCCTCGAGCAAAAATCATTAGACTAACTCGAATCAATTATTAGACCACTTTCGCAGGTCACTCGATTGCACTGAGCATGTGCAACAAGTCGTTAAACCTCTAGGTCACCCCTAGAGGACGAGTTTTGTCTCGTGAGGGTTTTCAGCGGATTACACCCACAAAATCCAAAAAGGAAGAGAAAATGTTAGTATTTTCGAAAAGCTTTTTTTTTCTTTTTTTTTTTGAAGGAGAAAATCTTTAAAGTATATTTGTGAGATCTTAAGTAATCTATAAGTTATAGGAATATCAAATTTTTCATTCCTAAACTTAGTCTCCATTCAAAAATATGTCATCAATTAAAGTAAGGAGTCAATTTGTACTTCTCATCTAGTCTAATAATTTACCCTGATTCGTATGCACCATCGTGACTGTGAAGTTTACTAAGGGTTCTTCAACATTAACTCCTATGCCTCATATTTATTTTTTTTTTGTGAACTTTTATTCCTCAATTTCATTAGGCTTTCTAATCTGCCCATGTAACGAGCTTTCAGTCGGTGACACCCAAACCGGACGGTTTTAGGGCACCAGGTGAGAAAAACACCCCTAAGGACCTAAACACCCGAGCAGATAAGGCCACGAAACCAAGGTTTTTATTTATACTATATAACCCTTTTAGGCGTGAATACTTATGCTTCATGAGGCATAAATACCCAGCTTAATCAGAGGATACACATTATTTATACGAGGTACCCCCTTTAGGCGTGAATATTTATGCTTCATGACGCATAAATACCCAGCTTAATCAGAGAATACCCTTTTTTTTTCAAACTAGTCTAATTATCTTTTGCATAAATACTAAGGCTTGCTTAGGCCAAAGCACCTAGCTACTCAATAATTAGACTTTTTTTTTATGAGGCATAAGAGTCTCAGTTTTTAAACCCTAAGTGTGAAAGTGTATTTTGTGTGCATATGTCATTGAGGTAAATATCAAGACTAAATTACTTTCCCAAATTTCTTCCTGACCCTAAAAATCAAACAAGTTATTTTATTTCGACCAAGTGTAAGAAATCCTAATTATGATTCTCCTATTCCTTAAAATTGACTTAATTCTTACAAAAAATACATCAAAATATTGTCTACCCTTTCAATTTTTTTTTTTATCAGCCATGTTAGAACCCTCCCCCACACTTTTCTCATGCATTGTCCCCAATGTATGAAAGAAATGTATAAGTGCATGAAATAAAATGGAAAGGAGGAAAGTTACCGATACACCGGTCAAAAAGACCCATTACCGTTTCATCATCGGCACCGATTCCAAGAAAGGTTTAAGGCGTTGACCATTTACCTTAAAGTCATTTCCATTCTTGGGGTCACTGATCTCAACTGCGCCGTGTGGAAACACGGTCTTTACAACGAATGGCCCAGTCCATCGTGATTTCAATTTTCCTGGGAAAGATGAAGCCTAGAATTGTAGAGTAAGACTTTTTGACCAGGGACAAAGGTTTTTCTTATGATGTGCTTGTCATGAAAAATCTTCACCCTATCTTTAGTGATCCTAGCATTTTCATAGGCCTCATTTCTTAATTCCTCCAATTCGGAAATTTGTAATTTCCGAAGGTCACCAGCCTTAGTCAAATCAAAATTCAACTGCTTGATTGCCCATAAGGCTCGGTGCTCTAACTCAACGGGCAAGTGACAAGGTTTGCCATAGACTAACCTATAGGGAGACATTCCTAAAATCGTCTTGAAAGCGGTCCTGTAGGCCCATAGAGCATCTACAAGTTTTAAGGACCAATCTTTCCGGTTTTGGTTCACAGTTTTCTCCAATATAAGTTTGACTTGTCTATTTGAAACCTCAACTTGCCCACTGGTTTGAGGATGATATGGTGTGGACAACTTGTGAGTTATGGCATACTTTCGCATAAAGGGCTTCAAAAGATCTATTACAAAAGTGGGTGCCATTATCACTGATGATAGCACGAGGGGTTCCGAAGCGGGAAAAAATGTTCTCTTTCAAAAACTTTATGACAACTTTGTTATCATTAGTTTTATAAGGAATGGCTTCTACCCACTTGGACACGTAGTCCACAGCAACCAATATGTATTGGTTCCCAAATGAGTTAGGAAATGGACCCATAAAGTCGATGCCCCAAACATCAAAGAGTTCTATTTCTAGAATTGGGTTGAGGGGCATCATATTTCGATGTGAGATCCTACCTACCATTTGGAATCTAGGGCACGTCTTGCAATAATCATAGGCATGCTTGAACAGAGTGGGCCAATAAAACCCGCTTTGTAGCACCTTTTCAGCAGTCTTACGGGGACCAAAGTGTCCACCGCATGCAAGTTCGTGACAGAAGGACAGGACACTCCTAACCTCCTCATCGAGAATGCATCTCCTAATAATTTGGTCGGAACAGTACTTGAAAAGATACGGTTCCTCCAAAAAGAAATACCGGACTTGGGATAAGAACCGGTAAACATCATTTTTGGACCAATGAGATGGAGTTTGGTTTGTGACTAAGTAATTTACTATATCAGTAAACCAAGGTTCCCTAGAGATAGCTAAGAGATGTTCATCAGGAAAATCCTCATTAATGGGTAATTCGTTGCATGGAGAATTGGGAATCCGTGAGAGATGGTCAGCAACGACATTTTCTACACCTTTCTTGTCTCGAATTTCGAGATCAAATTCTTGAAGAAGGAGGATCCAACGAATGAGTCGGGCCTTGGCATCCTTCTTCATCATGAGATACCTAAGTGCAGAATGATCGGTGAAGATGGTAGTTTTGGACCCTAGTAGGTAGGGACGAAACTTCTCTAAGGCAAACACTACTGCCAAGAATTCCTTCTCGGTCGTAGTGTAGTTCAGTTGAGCGTCATTGAGAGTCCTACTAGAGTAGTAGATCACATGCTGCTTGTTATCAATACGTTGTCCTAGGACAGCGCCTATGGCAAAATCAGAAGCATCGCACATAATCTCAAACGGCTTAGACCAATCCGGTGCAGATATGATTGGTGCAGAAATCAGCTCTCTCTTAAGCTTCTCCCAAGAAGTGATGCAGTCAGCATCGAAAGTGAAGGACACATCCTTAGCTAACAGATTAGTCAAGGGCCTAGCAATTTTGCTAAAATCCTTGATAAATCTTCGGTAGAATCCAGCGTGTCCTAAGAAGGATCTAATGTCCTTAACGCATTTGGGCATGGGAAGCTTAGCAGTAACCTCGATTTTGGCTCTATCCACTTCTATTCCTTTCTTGGATATTCATGACCCAAGACAATTCCATGTTTCACCATGAAGTGGCATTTCTCCCAGTTTAGTGTCAAATGTTTTTCAGCACAACGTTGGAGGACGAGTTCAAGATGGTGGAGACATTGAGTGAACGAATCTCCGTAGATGGAGAAATCATCCACGAAGATTTCTAAGAAGCGCTCTACCATGTCAGAGAAAAGACTCAACATGCAACGTTGAAACGTTGCTGGGGCATTGCATAAGCCGAATGGCATTCGACGATAAGCAAATGTCCCAAATGGACAGGTAAACGTGGTCTTTCTTGGTCCTCAGGAGCGATAGTGATCTGGTTATAGCCCGAGTAACCGTCCAAGAAGCAGTAGTACTCGTGACCCGCTAAACGTTCAAGCATCTGATCAATGAAGGGAAGTGGAAAATGGTCCTTACGAGTTGCAGCATTCAGTTTCCTATAGTCAATGCAAACTCGAATCTTCGTGGGAAGTCGAGTTTGAACCAACTCTTTTTTCTCGTTTTCCACTACGGTGAAACCAGATTTCTTTGGGACCGCGTGGACAGGACTGACCCATTGGCTATCCGAAATGGGATAAATTATCCCATTGTCTAAGAGTTTTATGATTTCAGCATGAACAGCCTCTTGCATAATAGGGTTTAACCTACGCTGCGGGTCTCTCTTGGGTGTGGCGTCTTCATTGAGATGGATGCGGTGTTGAACGATGGTTGGACTTAATCCCTTAATATCAGTCATAGTCCACCCGATGGCTTCCTTATGTTTCCTTAGAATATCTTTCAAATCTTTTTCTTCCCCGTCATTTAAATGAGAGGCAATGATGACGGGAAAGGTCTCTTGTTTTCCTAGATAGGCGTACTTAAGATGCGCAGGAAGGGCTTTCAATTCTAAGGAAGAGGCAGGCTCACTAGAAAGATTAGTCAAATCTGTTGGCTCCATTGTAGATGAAATTGGGTTTGAAGCCCAATTCACGGCAGAATCTACCACCTGATCGAGATTAAAGTCATCAGACTCTAACTCGAAGTCAATCTCCATTTCTGAATCCAATTCTTCCCCGTGTTCACTTGTCAAGTTCTCAATTTGGTTTACTTCAAAGGTTTGGTCCTCGATGTCACGGGGTTGTTTTCCTAGATGGAAGACATTGACTTCTTTAGTCATGTCTCCAAAGGTTAACCTCATAGACCCATTCCTGCAATTGATTATGGCATTAGCAGTGGCAAGGAATGGTCGACCTAGGATGACTGGAGTTTGAGCCCTACGATTGGAGTTGGACACGGTTGTGTCTCCAAAACTATGAAATCGACAGGGTATATGAACTCTCCTACTCGAATCAGGACATCGTTAATTTCCCCTTTTGGAACTTTAACAGAACGGTCAGCCAGTTGGATGGTGACTCGAGTTGGACTAAGGTCACCCAACCCGAGTTGTTGATAAACAGAGAATGGGAGCAAGTTGATACTTGCTCCCAAGTCAAGAAGTGCCCGACTAATCTCGGCTTGTCCTATTGTGCAGGCAATGGTAGGGCTACCTGGATCTTTGTACTTGACAGGGATAGGACCCGAAAATAGCTCACTAATATTAGTGGCTAGGAAGACTTTCTTAGGAACATTAGTCTTTCTCTTCTTGGTGCACATGTCCTTAAGAAACTTAGCATAGGAAGGAACTTGTTGGATGGCATCAAGAAGTGGCACATTTATTTTCACTTGGTTAAACATCTCGATTATCTTGTCCATGTGCGGGTTTTGCTTGTTGTTTTTCAGCCTATTCGAAAATGGTACTATAGGCTGGTGCACCTGGCTGGCTGACTTGTCTTTTTCAGACTCGTCCGAATTGGAAGAAATTGGATTGGATGAGGTGGAAGCTTGATTGTGGTTGTGCTGAATAGGATTGGTGGGTGTTGACACTTGGTTATCAAATTTCTTTCCTGATCTCAATGTATGCACAACATTACATTGATTGAATGAAGGATCCTCAGCTAGATGAGCTTGTTGGGAATTCCTCGGATTGGTGATTGGCTGACTAGGTAGGGTACCCTTTTGTGGGGTTGGCCAGTTGACTCATTTGAACTTCTAGCCTCTGAATGGTTTGCATGAGAGAGTCTTGGTTTTTCATATATCTCTCCATGTTTCTCTCAAAGTCAGTCATTCTTCTTTCCAATTGAGGATTCTGGAAGGAGGATTGTGGAGCTTGGTTAGGAAAGTTCTGTTGATAATTTGGAAAGCTTGGTGGATGGTTGGGAGAATTATTATGGAAATTGGAGAAGTTGGGTTGATGATTGGAAGAATTGTTACCATGATGGAAGTGGTTAGCATGATTGAATCGTGAATGGTCATTGTTGTTCTAGCTCCATGAGAAATTAGGGTGATTTCTCCAGCCGGGATTGTACGTTGGTGCGTAAAAGATTGTTATTCGGCCTGAAAAAGCCGCATTCATTGGTTCGTGATAGGATTGCTGAGCCTGAAACACTGGGCATTCCTTGAATACATGGTTCATGGCTTGACAGTAAGTGCAGCCCGGGGGTGGAAATTGGTTCGGGCTGACTTAATTGACTGGACTTGGTTCTTTCGTCTCTAGAGCTTCCAGTCTTCTAGCTAAATTAGCTAACTTAGCCTCATTAGCGATGGACGATTCTATGGAGTGGAGACCTCCTTTTGAAGAGATGGAGTTAGGATTCTTATGGGTCTCACTCGCAGATTCCCATTGGATGGTTTTCTCAGCTAAATTTTCATACAGATCCCATCCCTCATCTTCATCTTTCTGCAAGAAACCCCCTTGGCACATACTTTCTAAGAGGGTTTTGGTGGAGTAGTCTAAACCGTCATAGAGAATTTGGCATTGTCGCCATTTCTCTATTCCATGATGTGGACATTGGACAAGGATGTCCTTAAAGCGTTCAAAGTACCTCCAGAACGGTTCACTAGGTTCTTGCTTAAATTGCATGATCGTCTCCTAATGAGAGTGATTTTATGGATAGGATAGAATTTCTTCAAGAAGACCTTGATGAAACCATCCTAAGATGTGATGGAACCGGCTGCTAAGCTATAGAGCCATTTTTCGCTAGGTCCTTAAGTGCAAACGGGATAAATCTCAACCTAATAGCATCGTCTACAAGGTGTGGGATTTTCATCATAAGACATACTTCCTCAAATTCTCTTATGAAGAAGTAGGCATCTTCGGACTCTAGACCATGAAATTTGGGGAGTGTGTTGATGAATTGAGGCTTGAGTTCGAAATTGTATTCACCAACCGATGGAAGTGAAATGCACGATGGAAGTGAGGTCCTAATGGGGTAGAACCTATCCTGCAGTGATGTGGATTGAGCCATTACCGGATCTGGTCTTGGTTTCAAACTTAGGTGGTGATGTGTTTCTAGTCAACCTAGATGAATTAGGGTCTCTCAACCACACTTGCATACACAAACACAATCACAATCACAACAAGTTCAAACAGCAGTCAACAATAAAATCAACCAAGCCTAGTCTAAGGTATCCTTGACCTAGACAACTCCTAACTGGTTGATTGTCTACAAGAGGTAGAATGTAGACCTTGACCACAAGCTAATCAGCCAGGTCAGGGCAAGATTGGTGGGAGGTTTTCCGTCAAAAGACGTTCCTTAATTAAGTAACCACCAATCTTCGGGCTTTCGGCCCTCAATCCCTTTCCTTGACACTGATTTTACAGGAGTCAATTTCTAACACTTTTCCTCTTTAGGATAATCTCCTATTGAGTCCGAGATGTCCCTAAGGCCAACGTCTATCAAATTTAATTAGGCTTAGGTTGTGCGTGCTTGGAGATGGTTTGTGGGCTAAGGAAGGGTAATGACTTCCCACCTTATCTTGATTTGGGTCTTGCCCTTAGAATTGATTCGTGCAAGTGTGCAAGATATAGGAAAGTAGCATTCAAAAGCAAAATCACCCAAGAATGTTTCCTAAACTATATGCTATGCATACATACCTTGTCTCCAGCTCTCTTCAACAGTAAAGTAAAAGAATTGAAAAGACTTATGCCTAGAATGCAAATGTCTAATCAATTTTTAACTTTCAACGAATATTTTACGATTGACTTTAAAAACAGGGATGTTGGATAGAAACACTAGCACAAATATGACATATAAAAACTAATGTTTTTGCGAGCAATATGTCCTGCAAAACAAAGTTTTTAGTAGTCCCAAAAAAATTTCAGATTTGCAAAGCAATTTCTTGAAATTCTGTTTCCTACTTTCGAGAGTAGGGGCACAGAATTTTCAAGTCTTCTTGGCAAAGCTTGAATGCTAGATATTGATCTTCGAGTCCCTGAAACAAACACACAAAAGTTGTTAAAACAACTACACCGTTCCCTCCCCGGCAACGGTGCCAAAAATTGATTGCTAAAATAAAGAAAACAACCAAGGAGTTTAAGAATGTACCGTGTAGCTTGTGGCTAACGGGTCGTGTCCACAAGGAGGGATGCGATGGAAGCTTTTCGATGAGTCATTTTAAAACAAGAAATTGTGTTCGTTTTTTAGGAAAAAGAGAATGTAAGGAAAAGAGATGAAAAAGAGAAATTTCAACTTTCAGAAAAGGATTTGGAGAAGGTGATTTGTAAAAAGCTTTAAGAGTTGTGAGGCTGGTTTATAACATGAAATCAAATCTGGGCTTACTATCTTCCTACTCAATTGTTCATTCTTCTCTTAAAGTATTAAGTCCCTCAAGTTATCATTTGCAAAACTTAAAGTTGCTTTTCTTTAGAAAGGTTTAAGTAAAGCACATAAGATGCAGAAGGTTTGAGTCTTTTTTTTCTTCAAGAAAGAGTTGGAATCGGATATTAAAACATAAAGTGCGAAGAAGCAAGAATGAATTAAAAACGATTCACAAGAAGTTCAAGAAAGAATGGTGAACTCAACTATCCATACCCATCCTCATGTGCCTTCAAGAACACTTTCAAAAAGAAAGGCTTTTAAGGGAGGCGTGCATATGAGTCATCGGGTCTTTTTTCTTTTAAAAACAGAAGAGAAGAAAACAAGAGAGAGTTGATAGCTAGCCCAGAAAAAGTGTTTAGTTACTCATGGAAAACGAAGAAAATAACGACATAATATAAAGCATACCGTACTGCAAGTGGAAGAGAAATCGGCCCGACTTTTGTATTGATGTCACCTCAAACTTCAAGTACAAGCTCTCAGTCCTTTCTCTCACAAGTTTTTTAAACTGGACTAAAACTTAAAAAGCAAGATTACAACTTTCTTTCTAGCTAACAATGAACCTAGATCCTAGAAAATAAAAGCAAAATTTAATCCTAGTCTTCGCTGCTTTTTTCTCTGCTGAAAGAGGTATTTATAGCCAAAAACCCACGAATCAGGATCCCGGGAACGTTGGGGGAGCAAACGCTCCCCCAACTAAATTGGTTAGGCCACAGAAACACGGCTTGGGCCGCGTTTTCACGGCCCTGGTGTGGCCAGGTGGCCACACCAAGAGGGGGCTGGTTCCTGGTTTCCTGTTTAGCTCGCATCTCCTGCTGATTTTCTTGTTGCTGCTTCACCCGCTAACTGAATCAGCTTTTGATTTTTTGGCTTTGATTCCTCGATTCAAGAAGGATTTTTCTCACCCCTTGATATGCCAAGATATAGCCTAGACTTCTTCACTTCGAATTTATTCTGAATTAATTCAGAATAAAGTGGGCTTTTGAGCTTGTTCTCCTTTATCCCTTTGAGCATTTGGACCTACATTTAGCAAAGAAAAAAGACACTTATTAATATCATTTATTAGCAAACAAGTGTGGTAAAGTGACAACATGAATGCAATGTATGTGACAAATCAACATGGTTGGACCGTCAGCTGAAGACAGGTAGACTAGATAGAGCTAGTCAGTTGGAGAGTCAGTATGGCTCATGATGAGTTCTTCGTGAGGTCGTGAAGTTGCAAG
The DNA here is from genome assembly GCA_038442645.1 of Agave tequilana. Lineage (NCBI taxonomy): Eukaryota > Viridiplantae > Streptophyta > Magnoliopsida > Asparagales > Asparagaceae > Agave > Agave tequilana. The sequence continues at coordinate 42,227 of JAVJIF010005288.1, forward strand.
TAGGAGCCACGTTCGGTGTTCGGCATGTATGGAAGTTATCCTAAGGTGAAGTGAAGGGAAGGCATGTGTGGTGCATCCCAGTTGATAGCTGAGCTACAGATTTCAAGCTGAGATCGTGTGTCGATTTCACAGAGATCGTGTGTCGATTTCATCCGGAGCGCGCAAGCCGAGATCGTGTGTCGATTTTCGCCGAGATCGTGTATCGATTTCGCCAGGTGATAGACTGGGGTTCGTTAGAGATCGGCTCAGATTTGAAAAATCTTCACCGAGGTTGAGAATTGTGGGAGAAAGGAGATAGAGGAGATGGAAGAAGGTAGCACAGAGATCGGATGAAAAAGAAGCGAGAAACGGCACATGGAGCAGACCAGTTGTGCTCCCGGTCGACCTCTCGGTGGACCGGCGGAGGAGGCCGGTCGACCGGCCCGGTGGACCAGCGTGCATGAGTGTGCACAGGAAGGAGCGGTTGACCGACTGAAGTGGCTCTGCTCTCAGGTAGGCGCGATCGACCGGGCCGGTCGACCGTGGCACGGGGTCGGTTCGACCGAAAGGCGCGGCTGGACTTTCCTTTTAGGATTCGAATTCCTTTTCTGGATGGTACTGAATCCAACCTGGGTTTCCATAAATCCAGGGACTCTGTGGCTATAAGTAGAGGCTAGAGGCCTCATGTATTGTAACCAAGTATCCCAAAAGAAATCTCCTTGCTTCTCTCTGTATTAGTTGTATTGATTATTGAATCAATAAGATCTCTCTCTCCCTTGCCCCAAGGACGTAGGCACGTTAGCCGAACCTCGTTAAATTTGTGTGTTGATTGCTTTTCTCTATTGTTTGCCGTTCCTACTGTGTTGGTTGTTTCTCCGGCTGCATCGAGTCTCCGCCAGTTGGGCGGATTCCTCAAGATTTAGTGGTGGTTATTGTGTCTCTTCTTCGTGAACCGCTGCGCACAACGAGTGGTGTCGGGGGCACAACATTTTCTTCATATACAATGCTCTAATCTTGATCACAATCTCATAGTTGTTTACTTATCTATCATATTGTAAGTAACCTCATCTGCGAGACATAGTTGGATCGTGTTAGCTATTTTTAGATCCATCTCCTCTCAATCTTTGTTTGACATACCTGCAGGTTTTACTGACTTTTTTGTAAGGTCTTGTGAAGACCCTATTGCACTAGCAATGCCTTCACCCTCTTTTATCAAATATTGAAATTTTCTTACCATTGAACTTTCCAATCTCGAACCTTGTCGTAGAACTTTCTATCTTTGACATATCGCCCTTCGTCAACCTTTACCTCTAATACCAAATGTTGTAACAAATCGGTGCTATGATACCAATTGTTACTTTCAGGATCAACGTTTGTGAAACTTGGTAATATGATGATACTTGCATAAGAAAATTATTGTAAAACAAACTAGCAGTACCTCGAAAAAAATGAGAAATAATTCGAGGATCTAATTTAGTTCAGCCTAAACTTGGCCTACGCTAACGAGTAGAGAATTTGGGAAAGATTTATTTATAAACTTAATACAAAGAGATCTAATCGTCCTCTTGATCCTATAACAGTACTCAACTCCCCCTTGAATCTAAACCTAGATTACAAAAGTATACCTTCTCTTTCTGCCCCTTGTACGCGCCGGGAAAAAGAAAACGAGGTGCTGTAAAATTTCCTTGAATCAGATGAAAAATTACAACAAAACTGTTTCCCTTCCAGTTAAAAGGGAGGGAGGATGTTGAGTCTTGAATCCTCCCTTTGTTTAATGCTGGGTTCTTCGTGTGGCGGTGGAGAGTGAATCTTGTTCTCCATTGACCGGATGACCGTCGGGATCGTCAGGGATCTTCTCTTTGGTTGGTAGAAGGAGTAACACAACTCTTGTCTACCAAAACTCTCAAAGAGAAGGTAGGCAAAGGACAACTCGTACGCAGCGAGCATGTTGAAGAGTTTAGCTCCCTTTCTCCTGTCTCTGTCTTGTTGTCGTCTGACTAAAGAAAATCCGACCCTCTTTTTTCTCCTCCGAAAAATCGACCCCTTCTTCATCAGCGATGGGGCTATTTATAGGGGTTCCAGGGTGAACGTGCCCCCTAAAAAACGCTCCACAACGAGGGGCTGACCTCCCTACTATGTGGGCGGCGACTGGCCCCATAACTAGGGCGGTTATAACCGAGACGCGGGTGTCGAGCCCACGCGCCTTGATGTTGAGACGCGGGTGTCGAGCCCACGCGCCTTGATGTTGAGACGCGGGTGTCGAGCCCACGCGCCTTGATGTTGAGACACGGGTGTCGAGCCCACGCGCCTTGATCTAGAAACTCTGCTTTTTAATGGCTTGTCTTTAGTGATTTTTAGACAGCCTACAGAACCCCCTCCAAAGTTTTCGATATTCCGCAGTTAACTGGGACGGATTTCGAAATACTTTGGACTCTAGCTGAATTCGCCTTTATGACTGGACTGTTAATGCTCCGGGTTTGATCTTATCTGGAGTTGGTCTTCGTGAGTGTACTGTTGAACTCTTTGAGGCCACCAGAGTTGATCGTGTTGAGTATCTAGATACACAGACTAAACCTCCCCGATTGCTTTTAGCCTGTCATGGACGCGCTTTAAGCCAGGAGTGGACGATCGTCCGCTTGTGCCAGTGTACTGTTGAACTGATTTGCAGAAGTAAAGACTGAACGCCAGTTCTTTTTGAAGAGCGGAGATAGTACTGCTTTACAGACGCGACTTTCATGGGGTGCGTCTTTTGGCAAATGAAAAACGCGACTGATCTTCCATAAAGCAGACGCGATGTTCAGCCGGGCTGGAAAGACGCGAACTTCTTAGAGAGACGCGACTTTTTGAATGCATTTATGGCGGTGATGACGGGGCATGTCCATCGAAGAGGCGCGGCCGTCGGATGCGAATTTGTGCCATGTCATGATTGCACTGCCAGTTGGCCTGGGAAACCGACGGGACATCACCTTTTGACGCGCGGACTTCCCGGTTCATTAAATGATCTGTTCCACGTGTCAAGCGATGACTCGCTGCAGAGCCATGGTGCGCGATCTTCGCGATACATTAAAATTGATCTGTTCCACGCGTCAAGCGATGACTCGCTGCAGAGCCAATCGAGCCACGCGCCGCGTATCTTCGCGAATCCTTGTGCCTTATAATGGCAACAGTCAGAGAGGTACCTCTTCTTCTCCGAGCGCATTTGTTTAGAGTTTTTAAGAAAAAGAGTTCTTCTTTCTCTGTTCATCTCCATTACTGGATTCTTAATCACCAATGGCACCTAAGACCAAGCCAACCGCATCCTCTTCAAGAGCGACCGTCACCAAGGCCCAGAGGGGCGGTTCCTCCGCGCAGGAAGTCCTTTTCCCAGGTATAACGCCGTTTAGGCTTGAACTTCACCATTACTGGAAGCTCATGGAACCCCAAAAAGATATCTTTTGGAGGAGAACCATTAACACAGAATCGTCAACACAGAAAACAAACCGTGTTTGATTCTCAGACGCGGTCTCAGACGCGGTCTTTGAGTTGATAACCAAGGCGCAGGTTTGATGACCCGGTGCCAGCGAGTCCTGCATTTCGGATTCTTCACTTAGAATATTTCTAATTGTGAAGGGTTCGGACGCGGACTTGAAGATTTTTCATCAGGTGCAGGTTTTTGATGAATCTTGCACCTGAGCCCAAGTACTTAGAGACTTTTAAGTCTTGGTTTGCAAAACGCAGATTTGATCCCGCGGGTCTTACGCCTGGATGCGGATTTGCAGGTCTGGATGCGGATTTGATAATTCCTGTGTCCAGTATTTCTTCTGCGTCTGGATGCAGATTCGCAGGTCTGGACGGATTTGATAATTCCTGCGTCCAGTATCTCTTCTGCGTCTGGACTATAGACACTTAGCATTTTTTTTGCTTCTGATAAGGTGTCTGATTAAGTGTCCTTTTCTTTTGCAGTACCACACCCTTCTGCCCCACTCGCCAAGAAGCGCCACTTTGGACATGTAGGTGGTGTTGACCGTGATCTGGCCTTTGTGCTACGAAGGACAGTACCTGTGACTGCTGACAGGTCGCAGGAGCGCCAGGAAAGGCTCTCCAATGTTGACATGATAACCCTTCGGGTGCTTATGACCGATGCAGCATTCACAACGGATGATCGCGTCAAGCTGGAGAAGCCTGCCTTCTTCTTCGGAGATCGTGCACTTGGAATTAGATGCGGCTTCAAGGAGTGAGTACGGCCTCTGAGAGAGAGAGAGGGACTTCTTTGTACTCCTTAATTGTAACACTCAATCTTATTGTATAAGAGAGCGTTTTGTATCACTTTCGTATGCCTGGATATAAATAAAAGTGACACTTTTCTTTTTGCCTCTTTCATTGTCTTGAACTTTTTGTCTTCAGTTAGACTCATAGAAGCAAAGAATCTTTGACTTTGTCAAAATTATGATGATAATCTTAATAAGTCAAACTTTGTAGGGGAGATCCTGTTTCAGGAACTCTCACAATACTGTCAGAGGTGTAATATTAACTTGACAGAGATGAAATAATTTTTGGTGGACCTGCCACTTTATAAGAGAAAGTGACAAGTAGAATTGGTACCCCCAGGGAGGGTGAACTTTTATCAAGTGTTTGGGATTAACTTGATTGAGCTCAGCTGGGGATTTGATGGAAACACTGTTGATGGTGTAGTATTAACCTAACAATGTTTTTAGGTAGACTTGTTATTCTATTGAAGAGAATAACAAGTGAGACTAGACTCGTGGGGAATCTAGGAAAGTTTGTTACCGTTAGAGGTATGATATTAACTTAACGGGTCTTGTCAGAAGTGTAATGTTAACTTGACAAGGATGTGAGTCAGAGGTGTGATATTAACTTAACTCAGAAGTGTCACTGTCATAGGTGTAATGTTTAACTTGACAGTGAGGGTAATGCTAGAGGTGTAATGTTGAACTTGGCATTGGTCATTTCGGCTTGTATAAGGAAGTCCGAGAGAAAGTCATGGCCATAGGTGTATTGTTTAACTTAGCAATGACTTGATGCTAGAGGTGTAATGTTAACTTAGCATCATCCATTTCAGCTTCGATATGGAAGTCTGAAGAAAAGTGACTGTCAGAGGTGTAATATTAAACCTGATAGAAACCTGATTACTGTTTAGAGGTGTGGTGTTAAACTTTAACAGTAATTTGTCAGAGGTGTAGTATTAACTTGACAAAGATTGACTCATGATAAGAGCAATTTGAGGACCTGTCATTCTATTGGTGAGAATTGACAAGTGAAAATTTGAAGTGCCAGAGGTATAGTGTTAACTTGGCAAATTTGAAAGTTTGATACTCTGTAGAGTTGACAAACAAAATTTGTACTCGACAAGGAATATTGAAAAGTTTCCATTACCAGAGGTATAGTGTTAACTTAGTAATGGTTGTATTTTGTAGACCTACCATTCTGTGGATGAGAATTGGTAAGGGATTTGGAGGAAAGAGTGGAGCCAAGTCCACTTAGGATTTTTAGCAAACCCTCAGCTATCAACGAATTTGAGGTGCCTTTACCAACTACCGTTTGAGTTGGGCTAGCCATGCTATTCCCCTCAGCATGATGAGTTGTCAAAGACTTATTTGGGCTTAGAAGCCAACATTTTCCTCTATCCTTAGCCGTCGGGGGCGTCGAATGTTATAATGAAGAAATTCTTCTTACTTTGATCAGAGGTGTACTTTTAACTTGATCAGCGGAAGAATACCATCTAAGGATAGTATTTCTTTAGGAACCTGCGATTGATCGGCATCATGAGTGTATCGCCATTCAAGGTTATGAGGCGATATGACCCATTTGAGTAGACTGACTCTACTACAAATGGTCCTTCCCATTTGGGTTGGAATTTTCCTTTTGTCTTGTGCGTCATTACCATGGGTCTTCTGACGGCTAGACAAGATCGCCTTTTTTGAATGTTCGCAATTTAACTTTCTTGTTGAAGGCTCTGGTAATACGAGCTTGGTAGAGCTCGATTTGTTGTTGGGCCTGCAGACGTTTATCATCTAAGGCCTCCAGTTCCTGGAGTCGCTGTCGATGCTTCTCCTCTGTTGTCATCTCCGCTGTCAAGGTGACGCGTAGAGATGGAATTTGGATTTCCAGTGGGAGCACGGCTTCACACCCGTATACCAAAGAAAATGGCGTAGCTTTAGTTGGGGTTCGCACAGTTGTGCGATAGGCCCATAAGCATTCACCTAGTTTGTCGTCCCAGTCCCGTTGACTTTTCGAGACGAACTTTTTGAGAAGCTTACCAATGGTCTCGTTGAAAGCTTCTGCGAGGCCGTTAGCGGCAGGATAGTATGCCGTTGAGGACACACTCTGGATTCTGAACTTAGCGCAGAATCTCTGGAAAGCCTGGCTGATGAACTGAGGTCCATTGTCATGGACAATTCGCCGAGGTACACCGAAACGGTAAATAACGTGATGTTTCACGAACTTGATCACGTTCGACGACTTGACCTCCTTCAAAGGAATGGCCTCAGCCCACTTAGAGAAATAATCGGTTATTGTCAAAATGAACCGATGTCCTTTTAATGATGGTGGGCTGATAGGGCCAACCACATCCATCCCCCACATTTCAAATGGCCAGGTAGAGGTTGTAGAGTGGAGATACCCTGGTGCTTGATGGATGAAATCCCCATGCACTTGACAAGCGTGGCATCTTTTAGCATAGGTGACGGCGTCGGCAACCATCTTAGGCCAATAGTAACCCAATCTTTGGAGTCGATGTGCCAGTTTGGGCCAGGTTGATGGGCTCCACACATACCGTCGTGGGCTTCTCTCAATAACTCTTGGGCATCTTTTGGTGAGAGGCACCGGAGCAAGATCCCGTCATGCGATCGACGATACAATGTTCGCGTAATCGCATTATAATAGAATTTGGGGGCTTTCTTTCGAATGGCAGCTGCCTCTTTGATGTCTTCAGGCAGAATGTCGTATAAGACGAAATCAATGTAGGGGAATCGCCAGTCTTAAAGCTCTGGACCGGTTGACAATTCCAGTGCTTCTTTGCCTTGACAATCTCCCTTTGACTCCTGATAGCCCTCGAGAGCATTTCTCGGGCAATACAGGTCGTGGCTGTAGACGAATATCTTCTCCATTGCTCCAGCTGGAAGAGCTAAGGAGGCCGCGAGGGATGCGAGTGCATCCGCGTGCGCATTTTGCCTGCGCGGTACATGGTCGATGTAGAAGCTTGTAAACCCCTCGGCCATGCGGATAGTTGCGTTGTGGTAGGGTACTAGGTCCTCATGTCTGACTTCGTACTCCCCGCGAACTTGGCTGACGATGAGTTTAGAGTCGCCGTATGCCTCGAGATTTTTAACGCCAATCTCATCGGCGAATTGCATCCTAATCAAAAGAGCGTTGTACTCCGCCACATTGTTGGAACAAGGCTCAGTTAATGAGACAGCTCGGGGAATCACATAATTTTGTGGGGATACGAGTACTACTCCTACCCCCGCTACTACGTGTCCCTTTGGGCTTGTTCTTGATGCACCGTCGAAGAAAAGTTGCCATACTTGACTTTCGAACGATGTCTGAGTCAGGCAGACTTCAGCAACTTCATCTGAGAGATCCTCGTAGACTTTGGCTGCCCTCGGATCTGGGTACTCAGCTAGGAAATCCGCCACTGCTTGTCCCTTAATGGCCTTTTGTGGTAAAAAGTGCATCTCATATTGGGAGAGCAATATGGCCCATTTTGCCAGCCGGCCGTTTAATGATGAAGGCTTAGTCATAAGTAACCTCAGGGGGTTGACCTTTGATATGACGTTTATAGTTTGGCCTACCAGATAGTGCCGCATTTTCTGAATAGCGAACACTAATGCCAAACATTCCTTCTCGATCGGGTTATACCGATGTTCGGCTCCGATCATTGTTCTACTCAGATAGTAGATTGCTTGCTCACGTCCGTGATCATTATTCTGAGCTAATAGAGCTCCCAAATAATGATCCATTGTCCGGACGTACACCAGGAAAGGCTTTCCGGATACCGGTGCTGCAAGGACTGGTGGTTGGGTGAGGTATTGTTTGATTTCCTCGAACGCTTGTTGGCAAGCGTCATCCCAAATGAATGAGACACCCTTCTTCATTAACTTAGCGAAGGGTTGGCATCTTCCAGAGGAGTTTGAGATAAACCTGCGGATGTACGCCAATCGTCCCTGCAATCCCCTGAGTTCTTTGAGATTTCTCGGGGGTTGCATCTCCTGGATAGCGCGAACCTTTTCCGGGTCCAAGTGAATTCCGGTGGATGTTACAACAAATCCTAAGAATTTGCCACTAGCCACCCCAGGAAGGACTTTGTGGGATTCATCTTCAATTGATGAGCCCGCATGATGTCGAAGACCACCTTCAGGTCCGCTATGTGATCACCTTTAGTGTGGCTTTTTACCGCGATGTCATCAACATAACATTCCACCGTTTTGCGTATTTGCTGATGGAAAATGGCGTTCATGGCCCTTTGGTATGTTGCCCCTGCATTTTTCAGTCCGAAGGGCATGACGGTGTAGCAATATAACCCTAGAGGTATCCTGAAGGAGGTATGCTTTTCGTCATCAGGATACATTTTGATTTGATTGTATCCTGAGAATCCGTCCATGAAGGACATTCGTTCGAATCCACAAGTATTGTCAATCATGACATCTGTGATTGGCAATGGGAATTCGTCCTTGGGGCAGGCCTCGTTTAGATCGCGAAGTCGATGCAGATCCGGATCTTCCCGTTCTTCTTGGCGACGGGGACAATGTTGGCTACCCAGTCGGGATGTTGTTCTTCCCTGATGAAGCAAGAATCAATAAGTTTTCTGACTTCTGATTGAATTGCCTCCATTATTTCTGGATGAAACCGTCGCTGCTGTTGTTTGACAGGCTTTACGTCCGGATTGATGTTGAGGTGGTGCATAGCCACCTGAGGATCGAGTCCTGGCATGTCCTCATAATTCCAGGCGAAGACGTCTATACACTCTTGTACAAGAGATATTAGATCCTTTTTCTCCAAAGGAACAAGCCGTCACTTATGAAGATGGGCTTAGGGTTAGCCTCATCTCCTAGGTTAATCTGAACAACCTTGTCTTCTATGGGTGGCTCGCGCTGTTCAAAGCGAGTGTCCCAAAGAGCATTTAAATGTTTGATCCAAGGATCTGTATCAGATTGGATCATTTCTTCATTTCTATCTTCCAGGTGGCTTGTCGAAACCATGTTCACTGAAAGTTCCTTGAAGATGTTGCCGACACTGACATCTGACTCCCAAGATGATGTGTCTGAAGAGTAATCGTTGCTCGACGATTCTTGAGAATCAGAGGCTGATGGGACCGGAGTTGATACATAGCCCAACCCCCGGCGCGTCTGATGATAATAATCGGGGGCCTTCCCTTTCGGCACAAAGGATCGAAGCAGCGTCCTCTTCCTTTGCCGAAGTTCAATCCGGGTTTGTTGGTCAGGTCGTACCCCATGCATCTCATCATTTTGAGTGCTTTTGGTTCATAATGACCGAACTGAGGGGATTCCTCCTCGCCTTCCGATTCCTCGCGGGGCGTTGGTTCAGACGAGATTCGCCCAAAAAGAATTAGTTTTTGGCCTTTCCGTCTTGCTGGAACCATAAATATAGATTCTTCGCGCATTACCATTATCTTGGTATGTCTCGAAGGACGACTTCACTGGTACATGCAACGATGTCAAAACATCTATTGCCGACCAGGGGTCATCGTCTACTTCGGTGCTAGTGTCTGATGGTACTGAATCAGAAGCAAACACAGAAAAATACGCAAAATCTAAATCTTCATTAATATACCAACCGCCTACATTGTCGGTGGTATTATCAACATCGAGCTTATAGTGCTCTTTACAAGTGGTTCTAACTCCCACAGGCACTCTTCTTTCTCGGGCTCGGTGTCAGCTTCGTTACCAGAGTCTGGCTCCTCTGGTCGCGGGACTTCATCTGTCTCCACCGGATCTTGGTACAGCAAAGAGTCGGTGAAATAATTCTCACCCCTTTGAACGGATACCTTTCGGCAATCAACGTCTGCACCTTTCCACTCCCGTCAATGTATTTCATGACTTGGTGGAGAGTGGAGGGAACGATGGAGTTGCGGTGAATCCACGGTCGTCCCAGCAATAGATTGTAGGAAGTGTCGGCGTCGATGACGTAGCATGTCACTTCCTACTTGAGGCTTCCAATCTGGCATTTGAGCTTGATTTTCCCCATCGGACGGTCTGGTTGGCATTGAACCCATAGATAGTTGTCTGAGTAGTGCTCAAACGATGAGTAGGAATGCCCAGATGTTGCATGACCCGGCGAGGCATGATGCTCAACGCGGACCCTGGATCTACCTGAATGCGGTTCACCTCAGACGATCCAATATACCCTGTGAAATACAGGGGTCGATCATGCTTCCCTTTAACCTGCATATCATCTGCTGTGAAGGTAATGCAGGGAGCATTTGGGGAGGTGTGGAGGCAATCCTCTACATCTTCCTCCTTCAGCACCTGGGTCATGAAGACCTCGGCATTTGCCAGAGCTTCTTGTAGAGCTTCTCTGGTCGACTTTGATAGTCTAAGAAGTTCATACAAGGTAATCCGTGCCGGGATGTTGGCTAGTTGAGCCAGGACATCAAAGCGGTAAGGTGTCGTGGATCCTTCCGCCATACCTTTCGAAAGAACTCAAGAAAACCGAGTTTCTTTCTGTTTCTCCGCAGGTTGTCTTGTGGAGGGCTTGGTTAGTTCTGCAGCTGGTTGTGGAGGGACTACCGCCATCTCACCATACTGCTTCAAGTACGGCTGTCCCGAATGGGTTCCCCGCCATCGGTTGGTTGGGCTCTGCGGCCAAGACTATTGTTTCCTCCTCTGAGTCGGTTAACGAGGGAACATCAGTCTCGGTTCTTGAGAGGAGGCACCCACCACATTGCAGGATGAGGCCTTTGCCTTGCCTTTGGATTTCCTGTTGGTCACAGTAGTCCATTGCTGTTCATTGACAAGGTCAGGGTGGACCCACATGATTTCCCCTTGAGGTGTAGGAACGGGTACCAAGCCTTTCGCTTGCTGCTGGTGAGGATCTGTGTTGACCACTCTCAGCTCTCCTCTTGGGATAGGGACTACTCCAGAGGGTGTCGGGGGTTGTCTTCCGAACTGGAGAACTGACGTCACATTAGCCGTCACCTTCTTCTGCTCTGGTCGGAGTATCAACACCTCCGCGTCAATCAGAGCTTGAAGGATGTCCTTGAAGACATAGCAGCTTTTGGTAGGGTGCCCCAGCATCCTGTGGTACAAGCAATAGGTGGGATTGTCGGTCTTGCCGACTTCCTCGGGGCGCCGAGCTTCAGGGAGCTTCAGTCGGTTGCTCTTGTTGAGTAGTTTAAAGAGCGAATCGACATGTTCCTCCTTGAAGGAATATTGCTTGTTGGCGCGTGGCTGGCTTGAAGAGCCACTCGCCTTGCCTGATTGAGATTTGGCGGGAGATTTGGTCTCCGTTGCCAAATTATCCTTCCGCTTTGTTTGGAGGGATGTGTCTGGCGCACGCCTTGTCGACCTTTCCGGCCTAGGCTTACCTTCCTCCGCTCTGACGCGGGCGACAATCTCCTCAGCCTGTTCACCTTGTTGGACTAATTGCTTCCAGGTGCGGCTTTCAGCAACTCCTATTTGAGCAAGGAGTGAGGTTTGGAGATTGTGGCGGCATGTTTCTACCAGGGTGGCCTGGGTCATACCGCTTGGACACCAGAGTGTCACGTTCCGAAACCTTTCCACGAAAGACTTAACGGACTCTCCCTTTTGCTGTTTAGTAGCCAAAAGGGTGGGCATCGTGACTTCCGAGTCATCTTCGAAGAAGCGTGTTAAGAACAGCTTCTCCAAATCACCCCAGTTCTTGATAGAACCTTCTGGGAGCTTCATGAATCATTCAAAGGCCAACCCTTTCAGGGTGTCGATGAACAGACGCGCCAGGATAGCATCATTGTCTACTACATTCCCAGTTTGGGATTTGAAGTAGTAGATGTGCTGGTTGGGTGACCCCTTCCCGTCGAATGCTTGGAGGGTTAGAGCCTTGAACTTAGGAGGGTATGGAACTAAGTCCCACTCAGCCAGATAGGGCCGGACCACTCCTACTTCTTGGAGGTCTTTGCGATTGGCAAGGGCCTCGAGGCGTCGCTCTAGTTGACTCATTCTTTTAGCATGAGCCTTTCCCTGGTCTTGGTCGCCCTTTACTTGCGACGAGGACTTGGACGAGCCGGAAGTAGATCGCCGCGTCTCCTCAGAAGGTTCGGAAGATGAACTTTCTCCCTTTCTCCCTTTGCCCTTTGACTTTTTAGGAGGAGACCTCCTCCTGTCTTCAAGCAGCTGTGCAATCGCCTGCTTGAGGGAGTTGATAGATTCCTGCTGAGAAAGAATCATATCCATTTGTGCCTTCTGGATCTGTTCTAAACGTTTAGCCGTCTCCTCAGGAGTGCCTGTCATGTAGGCGGAGGTCTCCTTCTCGACGGAAGAGTTCGAAGCCCTCGATTCCGCTACGGCGGAGTGAGAATCATTCACTTTAATGCCATGGGCTAAGGCATTATAATCAATCGGGGGAATGGCCCCAGTCCGGGTGCGAGTGTGTCGATACACTCCTTCCGGTTCAGAGTCAGACTCATCCGAGCTGACTGCAGGTTGTTTTCCCTTGCTCCTTCTTGTCATATTCGCAGTGAGCTCCGGGTACTCAATGTCGGAGAAGGTCCTCCTTCTGTGGGAGCGCCTTCTTTTGGCTGACGGGGGAATCAGGGTCAGCTGTCTGACTAAAGACTGCTGATGTACACCTGATCCGCAACGGCACTCAGAGAGCATATGGATGAGCCGTTGGCAACAACACGACGAAGTGGCCTGATTGGCACTTCTTTTCTTCGTCAAATAATCCCTCAAATCTATGGGAGGGGGATTGAAAAGATTAGCCTCGCAACGTCGAAGATGGGAGGCATCCTTGTGCCGTACAGCCTGGACGCAGGCTTCAGGGACGCGGTTCTCGCGCCGCAGCTGTTCAGCGCGCGTCTGGCGTCTCTGTTGAGACAAGACGCGCCTGTCGCGTTACTGCTTGGTGTGTCGGTGCAGAGAAACTTGAGAGAGAGTGGGCTGCTAGGCCCCAAGTTTATAGGCGCGTGTCTCTTGTGCTTGACAAGGCGCAGAGGCTTCACCTTGGCGTTTGGTGAGTTGGTCCTCAGAGGACCTAACTGAAGGAATCTCGCGTTTGGGCCGCCAAATGCGGACTTCGCGGGGCGCGAGTAAGGCGCCAGTTTGTATGCTGCGTCCAGCCTTAGTCAGACAACCAGAGGTTCCAACTTGCAGCTGACGCGCACGTCTCCTCTGTCGACGCTCAGCGTTCCGGTTGCGTCGCGGAGGTGGAGAGAGACCAACAACATCCTGATGCTGAACATCAGAGATTTTAACCACGCGGGTCTCCTGAGAGACGCTGACGCGGGTGTTCTGTGCGACGCGGTTGGTCACAAAGGCAGTTGTGCCTGGGACCACGGGGGCCTTCTGAGAGGCGTTGGCGCGTGTACCTTGCTTGGCACAGTTGGCAGCAGCAGCGCCCGAGAGAGCCACAGATCGGGCCTCGGGGCCATTCCCCGTCGAGACCCGGCGGCAGACGCGGGTCTTTAGGCTCTTGGAGCCGGAAGAGAGAAACTCTTCGTACTTCGCCTGGTCGAACTCGACAATGAGCGATTCGATCATCTTCCCCTTACGGAGGACGTCATCCTGCGCCACGATTTGCTCATCAGTGACAAATGTAGTCCCCAGCGGAGTCGCCATCTCTTGTACGCGCCGGAAAAAGAAAGAAACGAGGTGCTGTAAAATTTCCTTGAATCAGATGAAAAATTACAACAAAACTGTTTCCTTCCAGTTACAAGGGAGGGAGGATGTTGAGTCTTGAATCCTCCCTTTGTTTAATGCTGGGTTCTTCGTGTGGCGGTGGAGAGTGAATCTTGTTCTCCGTTGACCAGATGACCGTTGGGATCGTCAGGGATCTTCTCTTTGGTTGGTAGAAGGAGTAACACAGCTCTTGTCTACCAAAACTCTCAGAGAGAAGGTAGGCAAAGGATAACTTGTACGCAGCGAGCTTGTTGAAGAGTTTAGCTCTCTTTCTCCTGTCTCTGTCTTGTTGTCGTCTGACTAAAGAAAATCCGACCCTCTTTTTCTCCTCCGAAAAATCGACCCCTTCTTCATCAGCGACGGGGCTATTTATAGGGGTTCCTGGATGAACGTGCCCCCTAAAAACGCTCCACAACGAGGGGCTGACCTCCCCGCTATGTGGGCGGCGACTGGCCCCATAACCAGGGCGGTTATAACCGAGACGCGGGTGTCGAGCCCACGCGCCTTGATGTTGAGACGCGGGTGTCGAGCCCACGTGCCTTGATGTTGAGACGCGGGTGTCGAGCCCACGCGCTTGATGTTGAGACTCTGCTTTTTAATGGCTTGTCTTTTAGTGATTTTTAGACAGCCTACAATCTCGGCTTGGAATCTTTAGCTCAGCTATTCACTGAAAGCACCACACATGCCTTTCCTACACTTCACCTTAGGAGAACTTTCATTCATACCGATCACCACATGGCTTCTACTCCGCAACTTCACGACCTCATGAAGACTTTCTCACGAGCCAACACTGACTCTCCAACTGACTAGCTCTATCTAGTCTACCTGTCTTCCACTGACGGTCCAACCAAGTCTGCGTAGAGTACACCAAACACCATCATCGGCTTCAACTTGATGCACACCACTCCTTATGCAAGCTTATCATCTTCTCACCAGAAGATCAACCTGTTCATCGAGATCACAACACCTTACCTCTACGTGAAGTCCAACTGGCCACAACACTTCATCTCTACGTGAAGCCTCTCCACCTTTACGTGAAGTTCCATCGGCCATAACTCTTCACCTCTACGTGAAGATCCAAACAGCTTCTCGAGAACCCAAATAGCTTCATACGGGTTGCATCAATAACTGGCTGCGCCTTTACGGCTGCCTACGTACCTTTGCCCAAAAGGATCAAGCCACCGTAGTTCATTTAAATGAGCTTTATCAAGCTCAAGCACTGGTACCTGTATTTGCAGCAGCAAACCTGTCAGACTGAGTCATATGAACCTCTTCCCGACCATCACAGAGAACAACGGCCTTCACTTGAGCTTGTCGCGATCACAAGCTTGAGATTCATGCTCCTTTTCCTACAAGCGTGGTTTCGCCTTGGTTCCAATAGCTGCAAAACACCTCGACATCCTCAACAATGTCTTCAACCTGTTCAGCAACACCCTTGGTTTGATGATCTCTACCCGGTGTTACATCCGGTGAAGTCTCCTCTAATGCCAAACCAACTGGAGATGATGGAGTAGCATCAACCTCCACCCGCTGCGATACTTCCTTGGTCTCCGTCCTCTCCACCTGCTGAGAGACGGTGGACTTCAACACTGAAGTCTCTCCAAATGTGACATGCCTGCTCATCACGATTTTCTTGTCTTCGGGGTCCCACAACCTGTAGTTGTTCCTCTTGACGCCCAAATAGACAAACCTCTTTGCTCGCGGATTCACCTTGCCATTCTTGGCACTGAAGTAGGTCAAACTTCTAAACTTTCGTAGCAATCATGATCTTGAGCAGCTTTCCCAGACCAATTTCCAATGGAGCTTTACCTCCTATCGCAGTCGATCTACTCATGAGATGGCTAGCATACACAGTCGCCTCAGCCCAAAACGACTTGTCCAATCCTGCATTAGACAACAACCTCCCGAACCTCCTCCAACAAGAAACGAATTACTTCTTTTAGCCAACCTCTCTGTACTTGTCGTGACGTGAGTAACAATTCCGGTGTTCTGGTCAAATCGTAGGAATTGGTACATGTCCTTTCCAACATTACTAATCTTCAGCTCCTTTATTCTTCCTACCTATCTGCCTCTCCATTCTTCCTTTCCACTTCACCAATATATCTAGGGCTTCACTACTTTGTCTCATTGGATATATCCAACAATGCCTAGATACACTATCAACGAAAGAGACAAAGTACCTGTGACCTCCAAGCGATGCCGTCTTAGCAGGTCCCCAAATGCACACGTGAACACAATCAAGAAGACCTTCATTGCGGTGAGTACTGGTGCTGAATCTCACCTTCTTCTTATCCAGAACGCTGTGTTCACCTCCCAACTTGCAGGTAGCAGCACCTTCCAGCAATTCCATCTTTGCAGGAGCTTGCAAAGAGTTTTCTTCTTCCTGTCCGACCTTTCCCTGCCAGACCTCGGGCCACTATCATCTGAGGAACTGGAAGTCTCCGCCTGACCTGTCACCGTACTACCTTTCAAGTAGTAGAGATGTCTCGGCGGACGCCCTTCATCACTACCTTGAGCCTCTGATCATCCTGAGATCGCCATCTCGAACAGATATCACCATGCCCGATGCTTCCAAAGCTCCAATGGAGATGAGATTTCTCTTCAACTGAGGTACATACCTCACTCCCTTCAGCTCCTTACCATCCCATCAAACATCCTGATTCGGATTGTACCTACACCCTCCATGCTACATGGGTGATCATCGCCCATACGACCGAACACCCCTCCAGCTTCTCAAAGCTAGAAAACCACCCCGATTAGGGCACGCATGGTATGTTGTACTGTAGCACCCTGTACCCGGGATACGTACCCAGATACGTGTCCCAATTTTTTTTCGACCATGTTGCTCAATTTTCATTTTGTTTGTGCTCATGAGTTGTAATTTCTTAGTTATTGAGTGCCAGATCTGGATTCTTAGACCTAGAGTAAGCCCTGACCCGGACCGGGGAACCGATACCAGCCAATAGCCCGATTTGACTTTCTGGTAGTCCGATTGGACCATTTTCAGTTTCAGAGACTGTTTTCTAATATTTTAGATTTTTCATGATTTTCTGAAATTTTCTGAAATTTTTCTGCAAAATCTCCAAAACCGGTGTCGGTCGGCATCGCTGACTGATTCCCGGATTTTTAAATTTCAAATGGGATCAAATTTTCAAAAACGGCTTTCACGGTACATCTTAGAATATCATTTTCTAGCTAAAAACATTTTTTGGGATTTTTCAAAATTTATCAAAATTTGACCGATCCTGGTGTCGGCCGGTATCGCCGGAAGATTCCAGGATTTTTATTTTGAAAACTAAACTATATTTTTCGAATCCGATTTCACCAAACATCTTAAAATAATATTTTCTATTTTTGAGAATTTTTCGGAAGGATTCTGAAACAGTCGAATTTTTGCCTTATTAAAATAATAATAAAATTTGTCGTCCTTTCTTTTTCTTGCTTTTACCTCTCAAATCCTCTACTTATTACTTCCAGAATATTATATCAATTTTATTATTTAATAAAATATTTATTTATAAATTTTTAACTATTTTTAATCATTTCCTTTTATTTTTTTTCCAATTTCTTTTCTTTTTCTTTCTTTTTCTTCTTTCTTTTCTTCTCCTTCACTCCAACACCCATTCCCTGCAACTCCCAGCAGTGGCAGCAGCGGGAGCAGTCCATCATGGACTGAGCAAACCTTTCCCCCACTCCATCTCCTTAATCATCTCAAATCATACTAATTTTCATCATTTTCCTTTACCTTCTCTCCTTAAAAACACCTCCTTTCTATTTCCTTTTCACTTCATCTTCAACCTCCAACACCCACTCCCGCACACCACCTCCACCATCACCACCCCCGCCGCCCTAGCCGCCGCCCACCCGCCGCCACCGCCGCGCTCCCCACCACCCCACAACACCCCTCCACTTCCAACAACCCCAAACTCCACCTCCTCCACCTTCAATTTCACCATAACCCATCTCATCTCCACCTTCAATTTTCCAAAATCCCCCATCTCCACCAACAATTTCACCACCATAACTACTCCATCACCACCTCCTCCACCTCCTCCAACTTTCCACCACCACCAAACATCATCACCACCACCACAACCACCACCACCACCATCACCACCATCAACATAACACAACAACAACAACAACACAACAACAACAACTCACCTCCTCCCTCCTCTCCACCGCGCGCGCCGCCACCACCTCCCCGCCGGCGGCGCCGCCGCCGGCCTACAGCCGGCCGGCCACCCCCCCACACCCCCTCCTTCTTCTTCTCTTTTCATTTCTTTCTTACTTCTTTCTTTCCTTTTTTCATTTCTTCCCAAATAAAACAAACTTCCCTCTCTTTCCAAAAATACCCCCACCTACTTTTTAAAACTACAACCCTCTATTTACAACCCTACCCCTCTCCTTTAAATCCCAATTCATTTCAAACTATACCATATTTTCCCTCCCTTTCTTTTTCTCCCTTTTTTTTCCCTACAAATTTCTCTCTCCTCTCTCTCTCCTCTCCCATTCCCTCTTTAATATTTATATAAATATTAAAATTATATATTTTAATATATAAATTGTGGGCTAAAGGTTTACTTGGACGGTTCGCTGGTTACCCAGATTTTAACCGGTATTTTACCCGGTTTCAGGCGAGTACAACTTTATTTTGACATGCTCTACTTTAATATTATGCGAGCATTTTTAATATATTTAAAAATAAATACTCTTGTATTTTAAGCATGGAATGGGATGTGGATATGTTAGCATGCTTAGTATTGAATACCGAAAATTTGATACATGATATCATGCTATGTAAATGAATATATGATGTTGCACTCGGTATTTACCCGACCTTGGACATGTTATGCCTGATACGTGATTTAGGATACCGACACTTGGCATGTTACACTAGGGATGTAATTTTTATCACCGGCACTTGATATTTACATCGGTACACAATAGTTGACACCGATATTGCCATGCTGTATTTGACACCGACATCTTTCATGCTATATTTGGTACTGATACATGACATGCTATATGTGATATGTGACACCTAGTATTGATACTTGCCATACTATGTTTGACATATGATACCCGGCTCTGATACTTGTCTTGCTACATTGACCACTTGACATTGGACCCTGATACTTGATACTTGACGCTTGTTCTTGACATACGGTATATGCTATACTTTCATGTGGTATAAATACCTGGACCTGACATTATGACTCTTGACCGGACATTACCACCCCTGATGCCTGATTATATGACATATACATGACTATCACTGTTACGGGACATGACATGATTATTACATTATTATTACCAGATATTTGGTACTCCTGAGCTCCTGTACTCCTGTATACTTGAACCCCTGAAATAGGGAGGCTCCTGACATTACTCCTGTATTATACTACTGTTGACCCCGTAATAGGATAATCATGGATATTGTACATTTGTGGACACCCCGTGAACATTATTATTTGAGACTCTGTCATATGTAAACAACTTACACCGGGATGGGGGAAATTGATGGGTAACGATATAGCTTCTGTGTTTATGATGGCCATACATATGTTGTACAACTTCCTGTTGGATTCGACCTGGATGGCCACCAGGCGCTTCCGAGGGGTGTACTGGTACCCCTACCCCCCTGCCTGCCTGTCCGGGTGTGCTATAATCCCCTAGGTATATCCTGTGGGGAACGGTGACACTCTATTCCTGTTCGGGTGTATTGTGAGACCTTCGAGCATATAGTAAATCCTGGTGCCTAGCGGTACGTTCCGGTTCAGTGCCGGATAATCCTGGACCGTTGTCCCGGGCATGCACGGGACCCATTATAAACATGGTTTCGCGCTCCCCATCAATTTCCAATAACCAACCTCGCTAGATTTGTATGCGAAAGTATATGGCACCGGTTATATACTAAACATACAAATTGAACGAGTTAATAATAATAACTAATAAATTGACTTCATGCATTCTGTGTCATTTCTATACTTGTCATTTATTGTAGTTACTCCATTCTTCCTAATTTGATCACATGACATTTAACCTGATATACATGCTTTTATTTCATTCCATATAAATGCTAATGTCATTTTTATATCTCACTATTTATTGTGATATTTCCTGCTTATTGATTAGGGTACATTATACTTGTCTTGATGCACTTGCTATTATTGTACTTACCATTGGGTTTTTCTTGTACTCGCTGGGTTATTCCTAACAACCCTGGATTTGCATGTCCAGATTTAGCAGCTTGGACCGAGGTGGACCCATCGGCCGAGGATCAGGCCTATCTTGAGGAGCAGGCAGATCAGTAGTAGTTCCGTCCAGTCTTTTCCCCCCCTCGCGAGATCCCCTTTAGCTCGTGAGTTATTATCTGTTGTTTTTCTGTACAGTCTACTTTTGTATTATCTAGTGATGTAATATTGATATAATATTATATCACTGTTTGTGATGACTCAGTACTTGTATCATTTTGGGTTGGAATGTATAATACCACGTATTTTCGCACTATGATATCTGTGTTGTGTTGTATTGATGCTTAGCGTACATACGTGATGGTACCATCGCCCTGCGTATGTACGTCACAGTGGCGTCTCCGTACCCGCTAGGATCGGGGCGCCACAGGTTGGTATCAGAGCCTAGGCTCTCACACCTTTAGTACAGCCAGTCTGCAAGTTAATGTTGAATTAATTTGCGGCTTAGTCACACGAGTCTTTGTTATACATTCCAATCACAAGTACGAAGTTATCAATTCCTTTCTTGAAATCCATCCTTGATTCCTGAAATCTCATATTCTGTCATCTTTTCAGCTCCTCTCGGCTCGAATATGGAGAGACGGGGGACACGAAACGGTCCCAGCACTTCCGGGAAGGTTCGAATGGGGAGAATGACATGATGAGGCTACTCCAGGGGATGATGGATAGCCAGCAGCAGCAGGTAGAGCTCCTGCGTCAAGGATTGCTGACTGCGCCTCGGGAGCAGAGGCCGGGACTATTTCAGATTTTCGGAGATTGCAGCCAGCAGAGTTCTCAGGCACGGAGAAGCCCTTGGATGCAGAGCAATGGTTGATCGATATGACTGATCTCCTGAAGGCGGCCAGAATTCCTGCTGAGAACCAAGTAGAAGTGGCCAAGATCCAGCTGAAGGATGTGGCGAGGACTTGGTGGCTTACTGAAGAGGCGAGGCTGGAGAAGCCTATCTCTTGGGATCAGTTCTCGAAGGCTTCTACGAGAGATTTTTCCCTGCGACTGCTCAGAAGGAGATGGAGGAGCAGTTCCTCAGACTGCAGCAGTGGAATCGGTCAGTGGATGAGTATGCCGCTGAATTTCTGAGGCTTAGTCGGTTTGCACCATATATGGTGGCCGACGAGGAGAAGAGAGCTAGCAGATTTCAGCAAGGACTGAGGGTGGACATCCAGATGCTGCTTATACCTCACCAGCTGAAGACATACTCCCAGGTCCTTTCCATTGCCCGTGATGTGGAGCAGGGGTTGGAGAAGAAGAGGAGGTTTGAGCTGCAACACAAGCCGATGAAGCGCCAGTTCCAGCAGGTGCACGGGGGGAATCAAGTCAGAGCTTTTGGTGCCCCAGTAGCCAAGCGACCTTTTCGGCCTCCTCCTCAGCAGCTTGTGTGTGGGTACTGCCAGAAACCCGGACACAACAGGCAGAACTGCCGTATGGCCAATGGACTGTGTCTGGCATGCGGATCTGGTAACCACTCGGTAGGAGAGTGTCCATTCAAGAGGAGCCGGAATGTAGCTCCAGCACCACCAGCACTTCCGGCACGAGTGGAACCACCAGTACCTCCAGCTCGAGCAGCTCCCCCAGCACTTTCAGCACCACCGATGAGGAGGAATCCAGGGCCTGCAGGCAGAGGAGCTCCACTTCCTCCCCAGCGTCGGAATCTGGGTCAGGCTCAGAGGGGACCCGGACTGGAGTAGGCCGCGGGAGAGGCCAGGCCTACAATCTGACAGCAGAGGAAGCCGAGGCATCTGGAGAAGTGGTGGCAGGTACAATTTTGGTCCACTCAGTTCCAGTCTTATCACTTTTTGACTCCGGTGCATCACACTGCTTCATATCCAGTAGATTTACTGCCTTGCATTCTATACCCCTAGTCTGTATGAGTGACCAATGGGAAATTAGTACAGGGAATGGGGTAGTTATAACTAACAAGATCTGCAAGGGGTGCAATGTGGAGTTATGTGGTAGGAAGTTAGAAGCCGACATGTTCGTACTGGACACTGGAGGGTACGATGTGATCCTAGGCATGACTTGGCTCAGTAAGTATCATGCGGTGATCGACTGTCGGGAGAAGAAGGTGATCTTCAGAATTCCACACCAACCGGAGTTTCAATTCTTTGGAGAACGCAAGTCCCTCCGGAAGGAAGATCAACTGGAGTGTGCCACTGCTGAAGAGAAGAGGGCGGTGTCAGTGTGGAGTGAATTTCCAGATGTATTTGAGGAGATATCAGGACTTCCACCTGATAGAGTTGTGGAGTTCTCTATTGACCTTATTCCAGGAGCGACTCCCATCTCTAAAGCACCGTACCGGATGGTGCCAACAGAATTAGCTATATTGAAGGAGCAGCTGCTGGAGTATTCGAGCAAGGGTCTGATTAGACCGAGTACTTCACCTTGGGGAGCACCGGTGCTGTTGGCGAATAAGAAGGATGGTGGCAAGAGGCTGTGCATTGATTACAAGAGTTGAACAAGGTCACCATCAAGAATAAGTACCCTTTGTCGAGGATTGATGATCTCTTTGATCAACTTCATGGGGCTCAAGTATTCTCGAAGTTAGATCTGCAGTCGGGGTACCATCAGTTGAAGGTGAAGAAGGAAGACATCCAGAAGACGGCATTCAGGACTCGGTATGGTCATTATGAGTTCTGGTTATGCCCTTTGGAGTTACGAATGCCCCAGCAGTCTTCATGGACTTGATGAATAGGATCTTCTCACCCTATCTGGACAAGTTTGTTTTGGTGTTTATTGATGATATCCTGATCTATTCCAAGAATGAAGAGGAGCATGCGGAGCATCTGAGGATAGTGCTACAGACTCTCCGACTGGAGCAGCTTCATGCCAAGCTTAGCAAGTGCGAGTTCTGGCTGAAGAGTATAGCATTCTTGGGTCATATTGTTTCTGAGGAAGGAATCTCGTGGATCCCAGCAAGATTCAGGCGGTGAAGGACTGGCCGACTCCGAAATCCGTGACAGAGATCAGGAGCTTCATCGGACTGGCCGGATATTATCGGAGGTTTGTGCAGGACTTCTCGAAGATTGCAGCTCCATTGACCAGCTGACTAGGAAGGGAGAGAAGTACATATGGACTGAGGAGTGTAAGTCTGCTTTTGAGGAGTTGAAGAACAAGTTGATTTCAGCTCCAATCTTGAAGACACCCTCAGGGACAGGAGGTATGGTTGTGTACTGTGATGCTTCAGGGAAGGGCCTTGGATGCGTATTGATGCAGCATGGACATGTAGTGGCTTATGCATCCAGGCAGTTAAGCCTCATGAGAAGAATTACCCAACGCATGATCTAGAGCTGGCAGCTGTGATCTTTGCGTTGAAGATATAGAGGCATTACCTGCTAGGTGACCGAGTGTTGATTTACACTGATCACAAGAGCCTGAAGTACATTTTCACGCAGAAGGAGTTGAACATGAGGCAGAGGCGATGGCTTGAGCTGATGGCAGATTATGACATAGACCTGCAGTACCATCCTGGCAAGGTTAATGTTGTGCCAGATGCCCTGAGTAGAAGACCTGAAGCCAACATGGTTATGATGCTCACTCAGCAGAAGGAGTTACTCAGAGAGATGGAGCGGCTAGATTTGATGGTGATCCGAAGGACCAGTGGACCTGTGCAGTTGATGGCATTCCAGATTCAGCCGACACTGATGGAAGAGATCAGAGAAGCTCAGAAAGAAGATCCTAGATTGCTGAAATTCAGAGACCAAGTGGAAGCAGGGCTGAGGTCAGATGTTTGCATTCATCCTGATGGTGCACTTTATTTCAGGGGTAGAATTTGTGTGCCTCAAGGGGAGATTAGACAGAAGATCTTAGCTGAGACCCACAGCTCAGCTTACTCTATACACCCTGGAGGAACTAAGATGTATCAGGATCTGAAGCAACATTTCTGGTGGAATGCGATGAAGAGGGAGATCGCACAATACGTGGCGAAGTGTCTAGTGTGTCAGCAAGTGAAGGCCGAACACCAGAGACCAGCAGGATTACTACAGCCTTTGCCAATACCAGAATGGAAGTGGGAACATGTTACTATGGATTTTGTCACCGCTCTACCCCGCAGTCCAAAGGGGAACAATGCAGTATGGGTAGTTGTTGACCGTCTCACTAAGTCAGCACATTTCATACCTTTCAGAGTGGGACAATCTACAGAGCTTCTGGCAGACAAGTACATGAAGGAGATTGTTCGACTGCATGGAGTTCCTGTGAGTATCGTGTCGGACAGAGACACGAGGTTCAGATCTCACTTCTGGGAGAGTCTTTAAGAGAGTCTGGGGACCCGTCTGAAGTTCAGCACATCTTATCATCCTGAGACAGATGGGCAGTCCGAGCGGACCATTCAGATCCTAGAAGACATGTTGAGGGCTTGCATGATAGACTTCAAGGGATCGTGGGAAGACCATCTACATTTGGCAGAGTTTTCCTACAATAACAGCTATCAGGCGAGCATCAAGATGGCTCCTTTTGAAGCCCTGTACGGCAGGAGATGCAGATCACCATTGTGTTGGGATAAAGTTGGTGAGAGGAGGCATTTGGGACCAGATGTGATAGTACAGGCTGTGGACAAGATCAGGACTATCCAAGAGCACCTTCGTGCAGCCCAGGACAGACAGAAGAGTTGGGCAGATTCCAATAGAAGACCGTTGGAGTTCCAGGTGGGAGAGCATATATTTCTGAAGATATCTCCGACCAAGGGAGTGTCAGTTTGGTGCACGTGGGAAGCTGAGCCCGAGGTATATAGGCCCGTTTGAGATATTGGATCGAGTGGGAGAAGTGGCCTACAGATTGGCACTACCACCATCACTGGAAGGAGTGCACAATGTGTTCCATGTGTCCAAGCTGAGGAGATAATCAGGGATGAGAGCCATGTATTGGATCATTCAGAGTTGGAGTTGCAGCCGGATCTGTCATATATTGAGCAACCAATGGCTATTGTGGACAGAAGTGTCAAGACCCTGAAGAACCGGACCATCCCGTTGGTGCTTGTTTCATGGAACAGGCATAGTCCGGGAGAAGCAACTTGGGAGCGGAAGGACGTCATTCGTGACCGTTACCCGCATCTGTTCGAGCCCTGAGTGGTAATATTCTCTTGTACTCCATTCTTGTCTTATCAATTCATTATTTTCATGTTCATCTCTTTCCTTATAGAAATTTCGAGGACGAAATTTTTGTTAGGTGGGTAGATTGTAGCACCCTGTACCGGGATACGTACCCAGATACGTGTCCCAATTTTTTTTCGACCATGTTGCTCAATTTTCATTCTGTTTGTGCTCATGAGTTGTAATTTCTTAGTTATTGAGTGCCAGATCTGGATTCTTAGACCTAGAGTAAGCCTTGACCTGGACCGGGGAACCGATACCAGCCAATAGCCCGATTTGACTTTCTGGTAGTCCGATTGGACCATTTTCAGTTTCAGAGACTGTTTTCTAATATTTTATATTTTTCATGATTTTCTGGAATTTTCTGAAATTTTTCTGCAAAATCTCCAAAACCGGTGTCGGTCGGCATCGCTGACTGATTCCCGGATTTTTAAATTTCAAATGGGATCGAATTTTCAAAAACGGCTTTCACGGTACATCTTAGAATATCATTTTCTAGCTAAAAACATTTTTTTGAGATTTTTCAAAATTTATCAAAATTTGACCGATCCTGGTGTCGGCCGGTATCGCCGGAAGATTTCAGGATTTTTATTTTGAAAACTAAACTATATTTTTCGAATCCGATTTCACCAAACATCTTAAAATAATATTTTCTATTTTTGAGAATTTTTCGGAAGGATTCTGAAACAGTCGAATTTTTGCCTTATTAAAATAATAATAATTTGCCGTCCTTTCTTTTTCTTGCTTTTACCTCTCAAATCCTCTACTTATTACTTTCAGAATATTATATCAATTTTATTATTTAATAAAATATTTATTTATAAATTTTTAACCATTTTTAATCATTTCCTTTTATTTTTTTCCAATTTCTTTTCTTTTTCTTTCTTTTTTTCTTCTTTCTTCTCCTTCACTCCAACACCCATTCCCTGCAACTCCCAGCAGTGGCAGCAGCGGGAGCAGTCCATCATGGACTGAGCAAACCTTTCCCCCACTCCATCTCCCTTAATCATCTCAAATCATACTAATTTTCATCATTTTCCTTTACCTTCTCTCCTTAAAAACACCTCCTTTCTATTTCCTTTTCACTTCATCTTCAACCTCCAACACCCACTCCCGCACACCACCTCCACCATCACCACCGCCGCCCTAGCCGCCGCCCAAGCCGCCGCCACCGCGCTCCCCACCACCCCACAACACCCCTCCACTTCCAACAACCCCAACTCCACCTCCTCCACCTTCAATTTCACCATAACCCATCTCATCTCCACCTTCAATTTTTCCAAAATTCCCCATCTCCACCAACAATTTCACCACCATAACTACTCCATCACCACCTCCTCCACCTCCTCCAACTTCCCACCACCACCAACATCATCACCACCACCATAACCACACCACCACCATCACCACCATCAACATAACAACAACAACAACAACAAACTCACCTCCTCCCTCCTCTCCACCGCGCGCGCGCCGCCACCACCTCCCCGCCGGCGGCGGCGCCGCCGGCCTACAGCCGGCCGGCCACCCCCCACACCCCCTCCTTCTTCTTCTCTTTTCATTTCTTTCTTACTTCTTTCTTTCCTTTTTTCATTTCTTCCCAAATAAAACAACTTCCCCTCTCTTTCCAAAAATACCCCACCTACTTTTTAAAACTACAACCCTCTATTTACAACCCCTACCCCTCCTTTAAATCCCAATTCATTTCAAACTATACCATATTTTCCCTCCCTTTCTTTTTCTCCCTTTTTTTCCCTACAATTTCTCTCTCCTCTCTCTCTCCTCTCCCATTCCTCTTTAATATTTATATAATATTTTATAATTATATATTTTAATATATAAATTGTGGGCTAAAGGTTTACTTGGACGGTTCGCTGGTTACCCGGATTTTACCGGTATTTTACCCGTTTTCAGGCGAGTACAACTTTATTTTTGACATGCCTCTACTTTAATATTATGCGAGAATTTTTAATATATTTTAAAAATAAATACTCTTGTATTTTAAGCATGGAATGGGGATGTGGATATGTTAGCATGCTTAGTATTGAATACCGAAAATTTGATACATGATATCATGCTATGTAAATGAATATATGATGTTGCACTCGGTATTTACCCGACCTTGGACATGTTATGCCTGATACGTGATTTAGGATACCGACACTTGGCATGTTACACTAGGGATGTAATTTTTATCACCGGCACTTGATATTACACAGGTACACAATAGTTGACACCGATATTGTCATGCTGTATTTGACACCGACATCTTTCATGCTATATTTGGTACTGATACATGACATGCTATATGTGATATGTGATACCTGATATTGATACTTGCCATACTATGTTTGACATATGATACCCGGCTCTGATACTTGTCTTGCTACATTGACCACTTGACATTGGACCCTGATACTTGATACTTGACGCTTGTTCTTGACATACGGTATATGCTATACTTTCATGTGGTATAAATACCTGGACCTGACATTATGACCCTTGACCGGACATTACCACCCCTGATGCCTGATTATATGACATATACATGACTATCACTGTTACGGGGACATGACATGATTATTACATTATTATTACCAGATATTTGGTACTCCTGAGCTCCTGTACTCCTGTATACTTGAACCCCTGAAATAGGGAGGCTCCTGACATTACTCCTGTATTATACTACTATTGACCCCGTAATAGGATAATCATGGATATTGTACATTTGTGGACATGTAACACCCCGTTCCTGGAATACGTACTTAGTTGCGTATTCAGATTTCTCGATTGTATTTTTCAATTTGCTCTTGTATTTATTCTTTATTATGAATTCTTTATACGATTGTTTTGTCTTGGATTTGGATTCGTGGATTCGGAGTCAACTTTAGTTTGAACCGAAGGCCCGATCTCAGAGTATTGCTCGGTTTGGACATTCTGGTATTCCGATTTGATCGATTTTAGTTTTAAATGTCGTTTTCCAATATTCTAGATTTTATATGATTTTCTGGAATTTTCCTGGATTAAGTTGAAAATCTTCAAAACCGGTATCGGCCAGTATCGTTGACCGATTCCCGGATTTTTAATTTACAAACGGTTTGGAATTACCAAAAGTGCCTTTAGACATTATTTCTTAAATCACATTTCCCATCTAGATACTTTTTCTAAGAATTTTCTGAAATTATTGAAAACCAGGCCAATCCGGCGTATACCGAGATTGACGGTTGACCTTATGATTTTTATCTTGAAAAGGAGATTGAATTTCTGAAAATCGATTTCACCAAAAATCATTTTATAATATTTATGATTTTTGAGGATTTTTGGGGAAGCTTTCCGGATTACTTTATTTTTGGGCTTTTCCGGTATTTTCCCAGATACCGAGAAGATTGTTCCATATATTCCACTTTGTCTTTTTCTATTTTCTCTCTCCTTCATCAAACGCGGATCTCACCTACCTGGGATTCCGCATTTATTGTGAAGATCCTTCCCATTCCGCATTTAATGCACTTCAGATCAAATCCCATCAATTATCATGACTTCTCTCTCCTCTGTTGAAAACGCAGCTTTTGGCTTTTCCCTAAACGCGGCTTAATCCATGCGTTTAAACCATTTTTGCCCAAACGCAGGTGAGGGCTGCGTTTTGTGTGGGTGAAACGCAAGTCTCACCTTTTGCTTCTTTTGTCTTATATGGAGTACAACATCATGATACATTCTTTTCTCTCTCTTCATTTAATGCTTCTCTTTCAAAACATCATTTCCAAGATACCCCCACTCCTTTTTCTTCATCACAACCGGCCATGTGGCCAAAGACATCAAATCCCCCTCAATTTTGCAAAAAACACCCTTCCCTTTATTTATTTACATCACTTCACAAACTCAACTCCTATAAATACCCCCTCTCCTTCTCTTTCTCTTCATTTTACTTCTTCTTCTTCTTCTTTGCTTCCTGCAGCCTCCAACAGAGAAGCCACCAAGGGAGAGCTCCTTCTCTTGCTTCCCTTGTTCACCCAAACTCCATCTTCTCCACAACTTCTTCACCAAACTCCACTACCATTTCTTCTCCATCACTTTGTGAGACCGGCCCCTCCTTTTGGATTGGGACCGAACTTCCCTTTGTTAGACGCAGCAAAGATCATTGATAGGCGAGTAATCTCGCTATCCGCTTGCCTTCGTATTTTATTGACTATGCGAGTGTTCTCGCTTGATTTTCCTATTTCGGCGAGTGCTTTTCCTCGCCAAGAACTTGTATTTTATATCAACAAACTATAACTCTTAAAAGCTGTTACTGCTCACTGTTTCCCAGTATTAGTCGACTTGCCCAAATCATAAGTCGACTAAACCCTTGAAACGCAGCCTGGTTATTCTGGAACGCACCCTATTAGTCGACTAATCATTCTTCCTAGTCGACTAACCTTCCTGAGACGCGAATCTTGGAAACGCAGCTCTGGGAAACGCGGCTCTTGGAAACGCGGCCTTGTGAGACGCGACCATGTGAGACGCGACCTTGAGAGACGCACCCTTTCCATGAAACGCGGCCTACTCTTTCATCCCTTATTGACTAACTCTTTCTTGTGAGACGCGGGCTTGTGAAACGCGAATTCATGAGACGCGGACTTGTGGCAAGACGCGGGCTTGTGGAACGCGACTTCGTGAGACGCAGTTTTGCGAAACGCAGCATGCTAGTCGACTACCCCTTGCGTCTAGTCGACTAACCCTTTTCTGAAACGCGGTTCTCTGAAACGCGAACTTCTCTAAGTCGACTTGGTTCCCCTCATAGTCGACTTACACTTTGTCCAGTCGACTACTATTTTCTCTAGTCGACTAAGTTTGGCTAATTGCCATGTTTGATCGTCCTATTGACAATAGACCCTTCCCATTGACCTTGTATTTATCATGTGCCTCCAGTTGCTCAGCTTCTCTTGATTCTATTTAACTATTTGCCAGATACAATCTGTTACACTCTGTTCAATATGTTATCACCTGACACCTGTCATGCTACTACTTGATCCTGACTCATGTTGTACTACCTGTTCCTGTCAAGTCCTGAATGGAACTAAGTGCCACACGGAACAAAGTGCCACGCCACACACGTGGTGGGGGCCACCTCTTGAATCTGTGGGGCCACCTCTAGAATCCATCCCCTCAGAACAAAGTGCCACACGGAACAAAGTGCCACGCCACACACGTGGTGGGGGCCACCTCTTGAATCTGTGGGGGCCACCACTTGAATCTGCAGGGCCACCTCTTGTCTATACCTGATTCCTGTTATGACGCCTGTTACGATCCCCGTTATGTATATCTTGAATCCCTGATCATGTCCTGTTTACTTATACATTATTATAATAATACAACTTGCACCTGGTTTGGGGGAAACTGATGGGCCCTGATTAATCATGTTCATGGTGGCACTATCGAGTCACGCGTGGCCAAATACTTGGGGATCACCTGGCGGCCACCAGGGATTCCGTGGGGTGTACTGGCACCCCTACTCCTGATTTTCATGCCGAGTATGCACACGCCCTAGACCTATTTCTAAGGGATCTGCGATACTCTATTCCTGTTCGGGCGTCCATATCCCGGTACCCTAGCGGTACGTTCCGGCTCAGCACCGGATACTCCTGAACCGTTGTCCCGGGCATGTATGGGGCCCATCCAGAACATGATTCATCGCACTTAATCAGTTTCCAGATAACTTGCTCTATAAGTTGTAAGTAGAAGTATGTGTAATGGGACGCATACTAAAACCTACAACTTAGACAGCCTAATCATAATAATAATTCTAATATGTCTCCGCCGCATTGTTTTGTATTTCGAGCTGTACGTGTTCAGGTCACGGTAATATGAGGTAAAGGTATATGGATGAGGTTTCCTTGTTTGGATTATTCCTTCGAAGTACTAACCTCATGGAGCCATGACCTAAACCTGTACAATTGGATTTCCTCGTAATGGGTTTTTATTCTGTTTTATCGTTTTATGATAACTTAGGAGATAACTAGTATTGCCCTATCTTCTTTACTGTTTATCTTGTTATGCCATGGATGTCACATACTGTATTCCTTTTGTTCCTGCATGCTTATGTCTACAATATGGTATTCATGCTTATAATCCAGATTTACTGATACGCATGTGCTCACCTATACTCGCCATTTGGCTTTCGTATTACTACTCGCCTGGGGAGTTTCATCTAACTCCCCTGGATTCTCACGTCCAGGTCCTGGAGCTTGGAGCTAGAGGATTCTTCTTGCTGAGGACCAAGTTTACTTCTGTGGAGCGGTCAGATCAGCTGTAGCTCCAGTCCCATCCTTGCACCTCCTGGTTGGCTCGCGATATCTCCAGCTATCTCGTGAGCACCCTCTTGTACTGTTCATATATGTATATTTCTTGTATTCTCGCATTTGCGCCTATCAGGTGATGTAATATTATTGTACTATTAATCACCTCTGGTGATGACTCTGTAATTGGACTCATGTATTGGAATGTATAATGTACCACTTGCTTCCGTACTCTGATTCTTGCCAGTACTGATGCTTAGCGTATATACGTGAAGGTACTTCTGACTTGCGTATATACGTTACAGTGACGTCCCCGTACCAGCGGGATCGGGGCGTTACAGGTTGGTATCAGAGCTTAGGCTCTTACTTCCTCAGTACGTCCAGATGGCAAATTAATGGTAAAGGAATTTGCAACTGGAATGCATGAGTCTTGGTTATACATTCCAACTACAAGTACAGGGTTATCTATTTCTTCCTTCTAATCTATTTCTTGAATCCTGAGAAACCTTCAATCTTTTACCTTCCAGTTTCTTCTTGTCACCCTTTCAACCAACTCAGATATGGAAAGACGGAGTACACGTAATGGTGCTGGTACTTCTCAAGATGGACCCAACAGGGACAATGATGGTATGATAAGGGTACTTCAGGGGATGATGCAGAGTCAACAGAAGCAGACCAAACTGTTACGTCAAGGACTGTTGGTTGCACCCCGAGAACAGAGGCCAGGCAGTGTGTCAGATTTCAGGAGATTACAGCCGGCCGTATTTTCTGGTACAGAGAACCTCTGGATGCTGAACAATGGCTGATAGACACAACAGATCTTTTGAAGGCAGCCCGAGTCCCGGATGAGAACCAAGTGGAAGTGGCCAAGATACAGCTGAGAGATGTGGCCAGAACCTGGTGGTTGGCAGAAGAAGCAACACTGGAGAAACCTATTACGTGGGACCAATTCTCAAAGGGTTTCTACGAGAGATTCTTCCCGGCAACAGCCCAAAAAGAAATGGAAGAACAATTTATCCGGCTGCAGCAACGGAACGTGTCAGTGGATGAATATGCTGCTGAATTCTTAAGGCTCAGCAGATTTGCTCCCTACATGGTGACAGATGAAGAAAAGAGGGCGAGCAGGTTTCAACAAGGGCTGAAGATGGATGTCCAGATGTTCCTTATTCCTCAACAGCTGAAGACATACTCTCAGGTCCTCTCCATTGCCCGTGAAGTAGAAAGGGGACTGGAGAAGAAGAATGAGAACCAGGTGCAAAACAAGTCAGTGAAGAGGCCCTTTCAGTTGATAAGTGAGGAAGATACAGCTAGGACAACCCATGGTCCAGTGATTAAGCGACCATTCCAACCTCCCCAGCAGCAGATGATATGCGGGTACTGCCGGAAGCCCGGACACATCCAACGCAATTGTCGAAGAGCTAATAGGCTATGCTTGGTATGTGGATCTGGGAATCACTCTATAGGTGATTGTCCATTCAAGAGGAATTACCCAATACCACCAGCAATTCCAGCACGAGCAGCACCCCGGCACTTCCAGCTCCACCACTGAGAAGGAACCCAGACCTGTTGACCGAAGAGCTCCATTTCCACCCCAGCAACATGATCACCCACAGAGAGGAGCAAAACCCAAAGCAGATTATGGCAGGGGCCAAGTTCACAACATGGCAGCAGAGATATCAGATGAAGCAGCAGCAGAGTATGAAGCTCAGTATCTGGAGCAGGAACCTTGAGGAAGTCACTGTGACAGCACGCCCTGACCTTTTGTATTTTGAGTTGGTAATCCTTCGTGGATATTCCTCCTTATCCTGTTCTCATTGTCCATCCTGGTCCTTCCTGTGTTCATCTTAACCCTGTTTTGGTTTTATGAAGCCTTCATTCCAGCCTTTGTCCTCCTTGTGTTCAATTTACCCCTTAACGAAATTGCGAGGACGCAATTTTTTGTAAGGTGGATGGATTGTAACACCCCGTTCCTGGAATACGTACTTAGTTGCGTATTCAGATTTCTCGATTGTATTTTTCAATTTGCTCTTGTATTTATTCTGTATTATGAATTCTTTATACGATTGTTTTGTCTTGTATTTGGATTCGTGGATTCGGAGTCAACTTAGTTTGAACCGAAGGCCCGATCTCAGAGTATTACTCGGTTTGGACATTCTGGTATTCCGATTTGATCGATTTTAGTTTTAAATGTCGTTTTCCAATATTCTAGATTTTATATGATTTTCTGGAATTTTCCTGGATTAAGTTGAAAATCTTCAAAACCGGTATCGGCCAGTATCGTTGACCGATTCCCGGATTTTTAATTTACAAACAGTTTGGAATTACCAAAAGTGCCTTTAGACATTATTTCTTAAAATCACATTTCCCATCTAGATACTTTTTCTAAGAATTTTCTGAAATTATTGAAAACCCGGCCAATCCGGCGTATACCGAGATTGACGGTTGACCTTATGATTTTTATCTTGAAAAGGAGATTGAATTTCTGAAAACCGATTTCACCAAAAATCATTTTATAATATTTATGATTTTTGAGGATTTTTGGGGAAGCTTTCCGGATTACTTTATTTTTGGGCTTTTCCGGTATTTTCCCAGATACCGAGAAGATTGTTCCATATATTCCACTTTGTCTTTTTCCATTTTCTCTCTCCTTCCTCAAACGTGGATCTCACCTACCTGGGATTCCGCATTTATTGTGAAGATCCTTCCCATTCCGCATTTAATGCACTTCAAATCAAATCCCATCAATTATCATGACTTTCTCTCTCCTCTGTTGAAAACGCAGCTTTGGCTTTTCCCTAAACGCGGCTTAATCCATGCGTTTAAACCATTTTTGCCCAAACGCAGGTGAGGGCTGCGTTTTGTGTGGGTGAAACGCAAGTCTCACCTTTTGCTTCTTTTGTCTTATATGGAGTACAACATCATGATACATTCTTTTCTCTCTCTTCATTTAATGCTTCTCTTCCAAAACATCATTTCCAAGATACCCCCACTCCTTTTTCTTCATCACAACCGGCCATGTGGCCAAGAGACATCAAATCCCCCTCAATTTTGCAAAAACACCCTTCCCTTTATTTATTTACATCACTTCACAAACTCAACTCCTATAAATACCCCCTCTCCTTCTCTTTCTCTTCATTTTACTTCTTCTTCTTCTTCTTTGCTTCCTGCAGCCTCCAACAGAGAAGCCACCAAGGGAGAGCTCCTTCTCTTGCTTCCCTTGTTCACCCAAACTCCATCTTCTCCACAACTTCTTCACCAAACTCCACTACCATTTCTTCTCCATCACTTTGTGAGACCGGCCCCTCCTTTTGGATTGGGACCGAACTTCCCTTTGTTGGACGCAGCAAAGATCATTGATAGGCGAGTAATCTCGCTATCCGCTTGCCTTCGTATTTTATTGACTATGCGAGTGTTCTCGCTTGATTTTCCTATTTCGGCGAGTGCTTTTCCTCGCCAAGAACTTGTATTTTTATCAACAAACTATAACTCTTAAAAGCTGTTACTGCTCACTGTTTCCCAGTATTAGTCGACTTGCCCAAATCATAAGTCGACTAAACCCTTGAAACGCAGCCTGGTTATTCTGGAACGCACCCTATTAGTCGACTAATCATTCTTCCTAGTCGACTAACCTTCCTGAGACGCGAATCTTGGAAACGCAGCTCTGGGAAACGCGGCTCTTGGAAACGCGGCCTTGTGAGACGCGACCATGTGAGACGCGACCTTGAGAGACGCACCCTTTCCATGAAACGCGGCCTACTCTTTCATCCCTTATTGACTAACTCTTTCTTGTGAGACGCGGGCTTGTGAAACGCGGATTCATGAGACGCGGACTTGTGGCAAGACGCAGGCTTGTGGAACGCGACTTCGTGAGACGCAGTTTTGCGAAACGCAGCATGCTAGTCGACTACCCCTTGCGTCTAGTCGACTAACCCTTTTCTGAAACGCGGTTCTCTGAAACGCGAACTTCTCTAAGTCGACTTGGTTCCCCTTCATAGTCGACTTACACTTTGTCCAGTCGACTACTATTTTCTCTAGTCGACTAAGTTTGGCTAATTGCCATGTTTGATCGTCCTATTGACAATAAACCCTTCCCCTTGACCTTGTATTTATCATGTGCCTCCAGTTGCTCAGCTTCTCTTGATTCTATTTAACTATTTGCCAGATACAATCTGTTACACTCTGTTCAATATGTTATCACCTGACACCTGTCATGCTACTACTTGATCCTGACTCATGTTGTACTACCTGTTCCTGTCAAGTCCTGAATGGAACTAAGTGCCACACGGAACAAAGTGCCACGCCACACACGTGGTGGGGGCCACCTCTTGAATCTGTGGGGGCCACCTCTAGAATCCATCCCCTCAGAACAAAGTGCCACACGGAACAAAGTGCCACGCCACACACGTGGTGGGGGCCACCTCTTGAATCTGTGGGGCCACCACTTGAATCTGCAGGGCCACCTCTTGTCTATACCTGATTCCTGTTATGACGCCTGTTACGATCCCCATTATGTATATCTTGAATCCCTGATCATGTCCTGTTTACTTATACATTATTATAATAATACAACTTGCACCTGGTTTGGGGGAAACTGATGGGCCCTGATTAATCATGTTCATGGTGGCACTATCGAGTCACGCGTGGCCAAATACTTGGGGATCACCTGGCGGCCACCAGGGATTCCGTGGGGTGTACTGGCACCCCTACTCCTGATTTTCATGCCGAGTATGCACACGCCCTAGACCTATTTCTAAGGGATCTGCGATACTCTATTCCTGTTCGGGCGTCCATAAGTCCCGGTACCTAGCGGTACGTTCCGGCTCAGCACCGGATACTCCTGAACCGTTGTCCCGGGCATGTATGGGGCCCATCCAGAACATGATTCATCGCACTTAATCAGTTTCCAGATAACTTGCTCTATAAGTTGTAAGTAGAAGTATGTGTAATGGGACGCATACTAAAACCTACAACTTAGACAGCCTAATCATAATAATAATTCTAATATGTCTCCGCCGCATTGTTTTGTATTTCGAGCTGTACGTGTTCAGGTCACGGTAATATGAGGTAAAGGTATATGGATGAGGGTTTCCTTGTTTGGATTATTCCTTCGAAGTACTAACCTCATGGAGCCATGACCTAAACCTGTACAATTGGATTTCCTCGTAATGGGTTTTTATTCTGTTTTATCGGTTTTATGATAACTTAGGAGATAACTAGTATTGCCCTATCTTCTTTACTGTTTATCTTGTTATGCCATGGATGTCACATACTGTATTCCTTTTGTTCCTGCATACTTATGTCTACAATATGGTATTCATGCTTATAATCCAGATTTACTGATACGCATGTGCTCACCTATACTCGCCATTTGGCTTTCGTATTACTACTCGCCTGGGGAGTTTCATCTGACTCCCCTAGATTCTCACGTCCAGGTCCTGGAGCTTGGAGCTAGAGGATTCTTCTTGCTGAGGACTAAGTTTACTTCTGTGGAGCGGTCAGATCAGCTGTAGCTCCAGTCCCATCCTTGCACCTCCTGGTTGGCTCGCGATATCTCCAGCTATCTCGTGAGCACCCTCTTGTACTGTTCATATATGTATATTTCTTGTATTCTCGCATTGCGCCTATTAGGTGATGTAATATTATTGTACTATTAATCACCTCTGGTGATGACTCTGTAATTGGACTCATGTATTGGAATGTATAATGTACCACTTGCTTCCGTACTCTGATTCTTGCCAGTACTGATGCTTAGCGTATATACGTGAAGGTACTTCTGACTTGCGTATATACGTTGCAGTGACGTCCCCGTACCAGCGGGATCGGGGCGTTACAGGACACCCCGTGAACATTATTATTTGAGACTCTGTCATATGTAAACAACTTACACCGGGATGGGGAAATTGATGGGTAACGATATAGCTTCTGTGTTTATGATGGCCATACATATGTTGTACAACTTCCTGTTGGATTCGACCTGGATGGCCACCAGGCGCTTCGAGGGGTGTACTGGCACCCCTACCCCCTGCCTGCCTGTCCGGGTGTGCTATAATCCCCTAGGTATATCCTGTGGGGAACGGTGACACTCTATTCCTGTTCGGGTGTATTGTGAGACCTTCGGGCATATAGTAAATCCCGGTGCCTAGCGGTACATTCCGGTTCAGTGCCGGATAATCCTGGACCGTTGTCCCGGGCATGCACGGGACCCATTATAAACATGGTTCGTCGCTCCCCATCA
Source organism: Agave tequilana (assembly GCA_038442645.1). Taxonomy (NCBI): domain Eukaryota; kingdom Viridiplantae; phylum Streptophyta; class Magnoliopsida; order Asparagales; family Asparagaceae; genus Agave; species Agave tequilana. The sequence goes on from JAVJIF010005288.1 coordinate 79,883, forward strand.
ATTTCCAATAACCAACCTCGCTAGATTTGTATGCGAAAGTATATGGCACCGGTTATATACCAAACATACAAATTGAACGAGTTAATAATAATAACCTAATAAATTGACTTCATGCATTCTGTGTCATTTCTATACTTGTCATTTATTGTAGTTACTCCATGCTTCCTAATTTGATCACATGACATTTGACCTGATATACATGCTTTTATTTCATTCCATATAAATGCTAATGTCATTTTTATATCTCACTATTTATTGTGATATTTCCTGCTTATTGATTAGGGTACATTATACTTGTCTTGATGCACTTGCTATTATTTGTACTTACCATTGGGTTTTTCTTGTACTCGCTGGGTTATTCCTAACAACCCTGGATTTGCATATCCAGATTTAGCAACTTGGACCGAGGTGGACCCATCGGCCGAGGATCAGGCCTATCTTGAGGAGCAGGCAGATCAGCAGTAGTTCTGTCCAGTCTTTTCTCCCCACTCGCGAGATTCCCTTTCTAGCTCGTGAGTTATTATCTGTTGTTTTCTGTACAGTCTACTTTTGTATTATCTAGTGATGTAATATTGATGTAATATTATATCACTGTTTGTGATGACTCAGTACTTGTATCATTTTGGGTTGGAATGTATAATATCACGTATTTCCGCACTATGATATCTGTGTTGTGTTGTATTGATGCTTAGCGTACATACGTGATGGTACCATCGCCCTGCGTATGTACGTCGCAGTGGCGTCTCCGTACCCGCCAGGATCGGGGCGCCACATGTACCTGTATCCAAAATTCACTCATCTTCCCATGAGTGACCAACGATGGGAGTAATGACTGAAAATGAGAAACTTGACGAGTCCGAATCTGATCCATCTGCCTGTGAACTACTCCTCTGAGTATTCGTCACCTTTGCAAGATTTGCTTCAGCCTTCAACTCCTTCTTCTTCCCTTTGAACTTCAGACAGTCTACTTTCCAGTGTCTTATTTCTCTGCAGAAGGTATACTGGTTCTTCCTCAGACCCTATAGCCCGACGTGAACTTTGATCTTCCTCTTTCTTCACTGCCCTTCCTAGATGAACCCCTGCTTCTTACCGCTAGTGCCTCTGCCGACGAGCTTGACTGAGAGGGCTGTCTCTCCTTTCTCCTCGTCTCATAACTTGTCAGTGCAGACGACACCTCATGGTAGTCTAGAGTCTGCCTACCATTGATAAAGGTCAGAGTGAATGTCTCATACTCCTCCTCCGGGAGTGAGTTCAGGAAGATGATCGCCTTATCTTCCTCATCTACCATGACATCCACGTTCACCAAATCTGTAAGAAACTTCGTGCATCGGTTGATGTGCTCATTCACTGTGCTCCCCTTCTTCATCTGAAACCGGTACAGCTTACTCTTAAGCAGCAATCTTGACTCGACACTCTTCGTCAGATATTTCTTCTCAAGGGTTTCCCACAGATGCTTCGCCGACGTCTCATGTTGCGCAAGATATTTTGTCTTGCGTTAAACATGAACGAATCAACCCACACGCAGACCTGTTCATCTTCACCCACTCTTCATCAGTGGTCGTGTTTCTCTTCTTCTCCAGAAGGAGAGTATCCTCGATGTTCGATGCATTCAGGGCATCCATAACCTCACATCTCCACATCCCGAAATTATTTGTGCCATTAAACTTCACCACGTCAATCCTCGGATGAGGATTCATGGTCTTAACCGAAGCAATTTCTTCTGCCATCTAGATTACTTGATCCTCTATCTATGCGGAAAAACAACCAACTGGAAATAGATCATTACTTCGATAAAAATTGGATTTTTACCTTTCCCTTGAAACCCTAGATTGAGTTTCTCACCGGATCTACTCCACCAAAGATTTCTTGAGCACTCCTTTCATCCTTCTGAGATCGACACACGATCCCACGAACACGACTACCTCTGATCTGAGATCGACACACGATCTCCACCGAATCAGATCCTGAAGCCCTCCGAATCTCTAGAAAAATCCCAAGCGAAACCTGGGAAGCTCTGATACCACTTGTTGTGCGCCGACAACAACCAGAAGAGGAATCCCTGAATCTCCCAAGCACGAAGAACAATTCCCAAAACAGCACAAATATCAACCACCAGAGAAAGAACACGCAAATAACGATTTAACGAGGCTCGGCCTCAATGCTTACGTCCTCGGGGCAATGAAAGAGAGATTTAATTGATTTGGAAAATTGATTACAAACTTACAGCACCTCTGATCTTAAGAGAGCTCCAGATTTCCCAACATTCAACAAAACCCTAGAATTCCCGTATTTATACAAACAGGTTTCTAAATCAGCAATCGCAGCCTGCACCCGCTTGTCGGTCGACCGGGCGGTCGACCAACCCCTTCCACCGGTCGACCGATCGGTCGATCGGGCGCCCAACAGAGAGTTGGGTACTTTCAGTCGGTTAACCGAGCGGTCGGCCGAGCTCCATCCTTGTGCACATTGTGCACGTCGGTCGACCGGGCTGGTCGACCGATCTACTGCTACTGCGGGCGGTCGACCGGGCTGGTCGACCGATCTACTGCTACTGCGGGCGGTCGACCGGGCTGGTCGACCGATCTCCTGCTGCTTCTGCTGTTAACCGGTTTTGCTGCTTCTGCTGTTAACCGGTTTTGCTGCTGCTGCTTCCTTCGTCTTTCGTCGACGACTTCCTCGACGATCCCTCGACGATCCTTATCGACTTCCTTGACAATATATCCTCTCTCTTTCCAACAGAAGAGGGGTGGGAGCGGGTACTTGGTATGGTCTGATGGGACGCATGAGGTTCGGAGCCCTATCGTGGTCTCCAAGATCCAACCCTTTTGAGTTGCGTTCATCAGCGACAACGGTGAGTCGACGATTGATGGCGGGGTTCGCAAACCTCCGTCGACATCAATGAGCAGTAAAAGAGGAGGCGGGAGGGGGAAAGATAGAGTCAGAGAAGAGAGAGAAGAGGTAGAGGGGTGAGGATAAAGTGGTAATTTACTTTAAAAACTATCAAAAATTTAACGATATTTGCCGGTAAGAATATTTTTGACAAATTTAAAAATTTGAGGGATAATTTTAAAAATATGATAGTTTGAGAGTAATTTTAGAAATAAAAAAGTTATGGAGGGTATATATAAGAAAACCCTAGAAATTTAAAGCTCTACATGGGTCAATCTTTTCTCAATAAAGAAGTGGCTCATTACAATGTAGAGCTGGCCTGGCCTAACCTCACCTTTGGGTTCACTCAAACTGCACCCAATCACTTGTCCCTTCAATCAGGAGCAATATATGGCCCACATGAAGTTGTATGATGTCATGCATATTTGCTACAAAGCTGGCCCAAAATTTGGAATTAACGATTTGATGGTCCTGATTATTTTGCAACCCCAAATTATCATAATTCACTCACCATCAATTGGGAATGTTAATGCATTTTCCTTTTGTTTAGCATGTAGATTGTAGACCTTTCTTTGGAAAGAAATTGTGTCTTCCTCATGGGAGTTTTTTTCTTTCTTTACTGGTAGTTCTCTCTTCTTAATTTATATAGGCCTTTAACCTATGTGTGTTTATAAAGAAAGAAAAAGAAAAAAAAACAAAAGAGAAAGAAAAGTAAAAGAAATAATTGGCTATTATCAAAAGTGTAAATTGTTTGACATGATTGCTAGTTGTTTTCTTGAAAAGAATTATTTTGATGGTTAATTTATCATTTATATTCATATTTATCAGTTGTTAGAAATTTTTTTTTTCTTTTAAATTCCATTACTTTTCTGTCCTGAAAAAATGGTGGTGAAGAATTTATTGTACTTTCTTTTAAATTTCATTACTTTTCTGTCCTGCAAAAATGGTGGTGAAGAATTTATTATAAGGTAAGTAAAATATAAAAGAGTTGCATGTCAAGAGTTTTCTATTTATTAATAAACAATGTAATGTATGTCATAACATATTATCTAGAGATAGAGTTAAATCCTTCAGGAAAAATTTGAGCATGAATTCTTTCCGCTGAAATTCAATGTTGCGGCATTCAAATATAAGATTCACTCTGTTAAAGTTAATCTACATTATTTAAAGTAACTAAAAAGCAAAAATTAAATATTTTGAATATATTTTTTCTTATTCTTCAAGTAGGCGCAAAATGAAAGCTGAAATAGTGAGTTGGTTAGTTTAGCGGTGTAAAATATTTAACACCTGTCAAAAGTTGGCGTGTGAGGGTTTTTAAATGTTTAGATCATGATCAAATGGTCAGATCGAGAATTTGTATGTTTAAAGTCATAAATCTAATTAATATGTTACTTTTGATTGTTCATTTTGTGCTTACTTAATGAATAAGCAAAACTTATTTAAAGCATTCGATATTTAATTTTAGTTACTTTAAATAGTGCAGATCAATTTTAACAGAGTGAATCTTATATTTGAATAACGTAATTGAATTTGAGTGAATTAGCGAAATCTATCTCCTATTGTCAGCTACTTCTATAATTAATATTCTTAGCTTGCTACCGACTCTTGTGTAATAATTAATTAATAATGCATTTCATGGTTGACGGTTGACATCGTCAAAGAATGACTGCCCAATTAAAAACACCTTGGCTACTAATTTGTGGGCCCCACTTTTTCAAAGATCTCTCAGATCATTGGCCCCAACTAGTGGGCCACCATCACCTGGTGGGTCCCGTTTCATGGTCAAATTCTGGTCTTTACAAAGGTCAATAACCGGGGCGGTGATCGGACCCTCACTTCCCGGAGAGTTGTCACAAATCCTTGGGGCCGTTCAAAGCCCAATTCTGGGCGGTAATCTTACCCAACGAAGAATCTCACTCCCCACAGCACCACCACCAATAAAAGCCACCACAAAAGAAAAGAAAAAAGAAATAAACAAATAGAAAAGGAAAGAAAAAACCCAAGCCAAAACCCTCTGTCTCTAATTTCTCTCCCTCTTTTTGTACCGGTTCAAAAATTGAAGCCCTTCAGAAACCCTAACCCTAAAAGGAGCCCGAATTGCGAGGAGAATTGAATGGAAGGAGGAGCAGGAGCCTACAATCCGAGGACGGCGGAGGAGGTGTTTAGGGATTTTAGGGGGAGGCGAGCTGGAATGATTAAGGCCCTCACGACTGGTACCTAATCTCTTGATTTTTCTCCGAAAACTTGTGAAAATTGTAAATTTGGCCGGTATTTTGGTGTTATTTATCGCTGATTTGTTTGGTTTTGTTGTGTTTCAGAAGTCGAGAAGTTCTACCAGCTCTGCGATCCCGGTGAGCTTGCTTATCTCTTTCTAGTTTGAGTGTTCTGATGATAGGATTTCAGTTTTGGAGTCTTGGATTGACGATTTTTGAGATTTTTGACCTAAATGGCTGTTTCTTTGGAAACCCTTGAAGACTAAAATTTTGTTCCTTTCTTGGGATAGTCTATTTTACAGCTGCTTGTCGGAAAGAAAAGGACAAACATTTTACGGGTATTTTTAGATAATAAAAAGTAGAAAGTCTTGAACATGCGCCTTTGTATTATGGTGATATCTCTCTAAAATGGGTATTTTTCCCTCCTTCCTATAGTACATTTGCATGAAGTCTTCCCAGTCAATTTTCATTGGTGGTGACGTTTATATGTGTATATCACTTGTATTTGCAAGGTTAAGTTGATGTTATGATGAAGGGTTTCTCTTTTTCATTTTGAGCTCTTCCGCAGTTCCTTGGTGTTAGGAAGTCCTAAAGACTTGGTAACTGAAGCTTTGGGGTTTCAAAATCAAGTTGTTGTTTTAATTATTATTTATTGTTTTGAAGTTTCCTTCAAGTCAAAAGGAGGGGGAAAAAAAATATGGTAAGCTATCTCTTCTCAGAAAGGAGGAGGGGAGGGGGGGGGGGGGGGGGGGGGGGGGGGGCAACTATGAAACAACCATCTGCCAGCTAACCAGTCATGCTAGCTGATAGGTTCCTATTTGAGCCTCTTGGTATTCCAGGTTCTACTGGACTTTAATTTAAATGATTACACATATTCAGCCCTTTAACAATTGTGCTAGTTCCATAAATTTTATGCTACAACGTTTTCTTCTGAGGTAAATAACTTTTTAGGCCCTTCTTTTTTCAGATAATAAAATATGGACCACTGTGCGTATATGTTCCTTTTGAACTCAATGGTTGGTTTCTTTCGGCTTAGGGTCTTTTTGTTTACCGTGCGATTGGACGTCATGAATTTTATTTACAAGATTTGTAGGAAGCACCATCTTTTTTATTTGTTGTATGTGTTGATTTCTAATTGGAGATTTTCTATTTTATTGATTTCTATTACAAAATGTGTGAATTCAGTTTCATGATTTTCTAAAAGAAGTTGAATCTGGTGCATGGCATGATAGGAGGATTTATGTCCCTACATATGTAACCAAACAACAAAAAGTTTATATCTCAATTCACGCAAGCAGATGATGATTTTCATTTTCTTGAATTCCAAAAGTACTTGAACTTAGTAGTAGCCTGATGTTTGTCCATGATAGATAAATCCTTATTCTCTCCTTTGTTAGAAGTGAACTTGGTCTGCTTATATCTAGTGAGTTTCCCTTGTTTTTTTTTTTTAAAAAAAAAAAAATTTTATGCATGTTGTACCCTGACTTGGGACCTACCATAAGGTTCATAAACCGACCTACCTTTACCATTGAGCCTGGTGAGTTCCTTTGTTAGTATCAGTTAAACAACAATCCATTGCTGTTGATAATTTTGAAGTTAACCATGAGGATCCATATCACCAATTATGGGATTTTTAAGGCTAATCAGAGACTTCTGTTAATATTTGAAGATCACTCCCATTTTTGCTCTTGATCTTATAGTCAGTTTTAACTTCTTTGATCTGTTGTCGTTGAGTTTGTAAGCTTGTGTCCATGCTTCCGTGATTATCTGTAAGGTTCCATTTAAGAGCAGCTTAAGGGGGAAGCATGAACTTGGTTTGTCCTGTTCCGAGAATGGGTTAAGAGGAAGGGTTTTGAACAGGGTTAAATTGACCTTGTGCACTTGTGGCTGTATGGAGAAGGATTATGAACACTTTACTGTACTAATTAAGGGTTATTTCTCGATTTGTCTGGAGAAGCATAATTAATTCATCTTTGTGCAGGGCTAGCTCATCTTGACCTGTCTTGGTGGATTATCTTAATCCATGTGGGGTACTTTTTGTGTTTGGCAGTTCTAGGCAGGTTAACCCTAACACACATGCTGTTTTTGCTTTCGGCAGATTAGAGGAGTGAAAACCCCCCCAACCTATTCCTTGATCCTTTGTTAAACGATACCAAATAGTTTTGTCATTTTTTTCAAAAGAGAGCAATTATCACTACCAAAGAGAAAAGGCCCCTTGAAAAATGTTTATGTAATTCATGCAGTAAATATATTGAATGCTAACTACTGGTTCATAACTGATCAACTTATGACATTATTTTGCTTTACATATTTTGATGTTTCTCTGGTGTCTGTTTCTTCCTTATGCTTTGAGATAGTACATGGGAAATTTTCTTTTCTATGAGTTATCTATGACTTTCTCTCAATAGCAGTTGAAACGCTTCTATTGTCATTCATACATACTATATTTTACCCATATTTAGATGTTACACTGATGAAAACACCTCCAATTCTGTTTTAATTATGAGTAGTAGGTGGTGGCATTTATGATCATTTAATATGTCATTATATGTTTTATAGGATGGAAAATCCTACGAGTAAAGTGGAATTCTAGATTTCTTTTTCAAAATGAGTTTTCTCCAAACAGGATATATTTATATTCTTCCTCATAATAGTCTAGGGGAAGCTTTTTCCATGGAATTCCTTTCTAATAACAGTGGAGCAGATTCCATTACTGTTGATAACTTCGTATGTTTAATTGTATTTTTGATGTTAAGCTGATAAAGACCCCATAATTTCTGATTTCATTGCAACTGGTAGTAGCTTTCTCCATATCGTACTATGATAACCTGATCAAAGATTTTTCTTTTGGTTCTGATTTCGTTTGATACTGTCAGTAATAGTAGGTTGTAAAGGGGTCGGATTTGGATTGGAATAACCTATTCCAGATCCAGATTCAGATCCAATTATGATATTAGGCTTCTAATTGGACCCAATTACCCAACACATTCACTGCCTGCGGATCCAGATGTAATCCGTTGGTAACTGGAAACCTGATCTAACCCAATCGATCATCATGATCATCATCTTCTCATTGCCTCCTCATCGCCGTAGTTTTTGCCAACCTTGTGACCTCACCACATTTTCAGTGCCATCACCTTCACATCATGGTTCCTCTCGTGTCTCACTGCATCAACAGTGCTGCCTGGTGTGACGGAGAAATGACTTACCACCGTCACTCACGTCACCGAAATACATGGATGAATATATGGTGTTGCCTAAATCCCCATAAGTTGGGGATAATTTAGAGAGAACAGGGCACACATCTGGGACTAGTTTTCAGCTGTCTCAGAATTTAAAGATTCGGATTGTTGTTTCAGGACTTCTCTCAAACCTAATTATATCAATGGAAAATTATCTAATGTGCTATTATTTTGCGTCGTGCCTACCAAGTATGCAGTGCTAGCTGTTCATAGGGTCTGTTTGGTTGTCGTAACTGGCCGTAATTCGTAGTTGTAATTGGTAAAGTCTTTTACAATTGTAAATGAGTTACATGTATGTAAATTTTACGGTATTTGGTTGGTAATATAAAATTGTAAAGTGGGAAAGTGTATTGTACTTTACGGTGTTTGGTTGTCGTAATGTATAAGCCGTAAGTGAAAAAGTTGACCACAAAATTAACTATTTGGTGATTTTAAAAGTTTTAATATTGCAAATAAATATTAAAAAAGTTAAATATTAAATTTTTTTAATATTAATATAAAAAAATATTACAAATTTGTATGACCACAAAATTAACTGTAACTGGGCTGTAAGTGAGTGGTAACTGGGTTGCAAGTGAGTGTTAGTTGAGTTACGTAAGTCTTTTACGAATTACGATCCAAACAAACGCCGTAGTTGTAACTGGGTAGTAAGTCATTTACGAATTACGGAGTTTTACACGAAACAAACGTCCCCATAATTATCAAGTTTATCTTGTTTTCTATTGCATGGAGAAGTGGAAAGTTTCCAAAGCTTTGTTATTTGTCGCAACAGAGTTATGCAATTACTTATCACACATTACTTAAAATCATAGTTATTTTATATGTTTTGTTCTTCAGCTTGTAATATGTTAGTACTACCAAGTCATATTGTACATATCTAATACAGTATTATGATATTTATATGATTATGTTGTCAAGACAAATGTTGCTTCTGACATTGTTGAAATGTGGTTCTGTTTGCAGAGAAAGAGAATTTATGTTTGTATGGACTTCCTAACGAGACTTGGGAGGTTAACCTGCCTGCTGAGGAAGTGCCTCCTGAACTTCCTGAGCCCGCATTGGGGATTAACTTTGCTAGGGATGGCATGGATGAGAAGGACTGGCTCTCACTAGTTGCAGTGCATAGTGATGCGTGGTTATTGGCTGTTGCCTTTTATTTTGGGGCACGTTTTGGCTTTGACAAGGATGCCAGGTATATATTTATTTCCTGTTGGATAATGGTTGATTGTTTCAGTTTCCTATATCTTGTATATTTTCCTTTATTTTACTGTCTCTTGCAGTATATTTTCCTCCTGGCTTATTCTGTTTCTTATCTATTAATTACTTTTTAAGTTTTTGCTGACAAATGCATCAAGCTGGGCTGATCAATAGTTCTTATCCGGTGAATGGATTTTTATATTTAAATATAGTCCCTAACATTTTGATATGTATATTTGTTCTTATTTTCTCTCTTCTCAATTTGGGTCAGTAAGCATATAAAGATGATAAGATTATTTTTTGTTTAGAAATGTTAGTGTTGTTTTATGGCTGGAACGTTAGGAAAATTGAGCCACGACGTGTGTAAAAATGAGTGTTGCAGAAATGAGAACGTTGAATGGATGAGTGACGAGAGATAGGATGAAAAATGAATTCATCTAAGAAAATAGTGTTATTTTTTAAGATATCTGACCAATAAGCAATGTTCTCAGAAGCCACCATTTTAAGACATGTTTCTTAATTGCCTAACGTTTCGATCGTTAAAGCATTGCTGGTCTTATAGCATCTCATGGAACAACACTACCATTTGGTAGGCAAGATTGGATCATATTAATGGCACAACAAGGACTAGAGGTAGGCCTAAATGAACATGTATGAGTGCTGTTAAGATTAGTTATTAATTTTGGGTTATTGGGTTGTTACCAATATACCCACTTTGTCTTCTATATATATACCTTGTACCTTCTCTTATGTTAATCAATTAATTCTTTTCTAGGGTTTCTATTTCTCTTCATGGTATCTGAGCAAGGTAAATCCTAACCCTAAAATTCACCACCTTCTCAAAATTCTCCTTCTCCTCAAACATCACCCCAACACCTCTATCATCTCCTATTAGTGCCCCCTCCAAAAACACCACCTAAGTGCCGCGCCGTCCTATTAGTGCCGCCCCCTCCAAACCCTAAAAAAATAGAGTTGCCTCTTTCAAACCCTAAAAACAGTGCCACCCCTCCTCTACTCCTCCAAAAGGGTGTAACCGCCCCTCCTGCCTTCTCCAGAGGTCTCAAATAGAGGGCCATATCTATTCAAAAATTAGTTTTTTTTACATCTGACTAGCTATTTGGATGCTCTACAAGACTTCTGTGGTGAGATCTGATCTGTTTACTGTTTAAAAATCATATTTTTACATTTGATCTGGTTATATAGATGCTCTACAAGACTTCTCTGGTAAGATCTGATCTGTTTACTGCTTAAAAATCAGATTTTTACATATGATCTGGCTATATGGATGCTTTACAAGACTACTCTTGTAAGATCTGATCTATTTATTGCTTAAAAATTAGATTTTTACATCTGATCTGGCTATTTTAGGCTGAGATATTATTTTCTTAATGCAATTTTGGCTGTCTATGTCTCTATCTGGTAACTGACTTGCTTGTTTCTCTTGTTTACTGGCTATTTCTTGCTACTATTGATTTCTGGTGATCTGTCTATTGGCTACAATATCTGAGACTACAAGTTTTCCTTCTCTATGATCTGATCTCCTCTCCGATGATTGAGACTTTTATTCCCAAGACAATGTTGGGGACCACGGTAAAGTTGAATTGATCCAACTACTTGTTATGGGCGCAGGCGTTCCGTATATTCATTGGCGCTCAAACAAATTGGCTTACCTCCTTCAAGATCCACCTGCTACTTCAGGTCCTACTTATGTGATCTGACTTACTGGAGATTATTCCGTGATGACATGGCTTTTCAACAGTCTAGAGGAGAAGATTAGTGGTAGTGTTATGTTCTTGACTACCGCTATGGAGATGGATACATTAAAAGTGATGTATGACAATGAGAACCCTTCGAGGGTGTTTGAGATTTATGAGCACTTGCTTGAGCTCAAATAGGGAGACAGATCCGTGCCTGAGTTTTATGGCGAACTCAAAGATCTTATTGATGAGCTAGAGATGTATCAACCTGCTGTTACTGATGCGGCAATACTAAGGGGATATCATCCGGATTTCGCAGTATCAAAATTTTTATCTGGTTTGAGTTCTACACTACGATCCCAGGTGTGGGGTCAGATACTGTGAGGAGACAGTATTCCCACATTGACTGCCACCTTCTCAGAGTTATGCGAGTCTCTACTGGATTCGAAGTTTCATCTGCACCATCCATCGAGCAGTTTGCCATTATTTTTAGTCGTGGCAGAGGTCGTGGTCGTGGTCGCGATTATGGAGGACGAGGACATGAATTCGTTGGAGGTGGACGTGGATCTTATGGAGGCAGACAGAGCGCCTCCGAGAAAAGGCCCCGACAAAGTAGGCATTGTGGACGTAGCCATCACATCTCCGAAAAGTGTTGGAGAAATTTGGATGTCCTGAGTGGGCACAACTATTTAATTCTTGTTCTCCTGCCTCGTGTGGTACTTTCAGAGTTCTTTAACTGCTATTCCTGACTCTTTTACGGTTGTACTGTCGCAAGAGGAGCATGATAGGCTCAGACAGCTAGAGTTTTCTTATAACGATCTTTAGCGACTCATGCATCTGCTTTAGGTATGCTTGCCTCTACTGCCTCTCCTCAAAAGCCCTGGATATTAGACTCAGGAGCCTCTTCCCATATGATAGGTACTAAATAAGAGTTTGTTTCATTAAATTTATCACGTGTTCACCCTTCTGTTAAAATTGATGAAGGTACCCATTCTCCTGTATTAGGTAATGGGGTAATTCAAGCTATTTCATCATTAACCCTTACCGATGTCCTATATGTTCCACGATTTTCTGTTAGTCTCTTGTCTATTAGCCAGTTTACTAAACATATTAACTATAAAATAATTTTTTTCCTTCTCATTGTGTGTTTCAGGACCTGTCGATTGGAAAGAGGATTGGTTCAGGGTATGAGCGAGGAGGCATATACTATTTGGACGATCGAGTGACCTCTACTGGCTTGGTTGCAGGTCAGCCTGATCCAGTTTTACTTTGTCACTGGTGCTTGGGTCATCCTTTGGTGCAAAAGCTTCGGTCTGTTATTCTTGTTGAGTCCTTTATTTCTTTAGATTGTGAGTCTTATGAGTTAGGTTAGCATTATCGTGCTACCTTTCAGAGTCGAGTCAATAATCGTAGTAGTACCGCATTCGAGTTGGTCCATTCTGATGTCTGGGGTCCTGGTCGTGTACCCTCTATTAAGGGTTTTAAATATTTTTTGCTCTTTATTGATGATTTTTCTCGCATGATGTGGTTGTATCTCCTAAAAGAGGTCAGGAGTCCAGTGTTTTTGAACTTTTCTTTAATGAAATAAAAAATTAGTTTTCTACTTCAATTCGTGTGTTTTGTACCGACAATGCCTTGGAGTTTGCTAAAAAAGATGTATCTATTTTTTTGTTCCAAAAATGAGATTGTTCATCAGATTTGTTCTCATCCCAACAAAATGGAGTTGCTGAATGCAAACATAGACACATTCTGGATGTCGTTAGAACCATAATGATTCATATGAGTGTCCTAAAATATTTATGGTCTGATGTTGTGTTAAGTGCTTGTCATCTGATTAATAGAATGCTCTCTTTTTTCTCGATAAAAATCTCTTTTTCTTGTCTATTTCCTAACAAAACACCTCTCTACGACTCCCCGTGTTTTCGGCTGCACTTGAATTTCAGGACTCGTCTCCTGGGGTAGACAAGTTTATCTCCTAGATTATAAAATGTGTCTTTGTTGGGTATTCTGGAATACAAAAAGGATATCAGTGCTATAATCTCTCCACAAGAAAGTGTTTGGTGTCTGCTGATGTTACATTATTTGAGTCTGTTCCATATTTCTTTCCACAAGTTCCTATTACTATATCTGAGACTGATCCTCCGTCATCGACTGTGTCGTTTCTTGCATCTGCTTCTACTGTTTCTTCGCTAGTACCGCCAGTAGAAACTCAGGATCCCTTTGCATCCAAGCCAGTTTGGGATTTCAGATATGTTTACATGCATCGCCCAAATGTTCATGCCTCCGACCCAATTTCAGCTATCTCCTCTCAAGTAGACGGTCTTCCACCATCAACATCTCCCTTTGATCTTGATATTCTCATTGCCCTTCGAAAAGGTAAACGGTCTTGCACTGATCATTTTATTTCGAATTTCGTTTCTTATGATCACCTTAACCCATTTTTCGTCAGTTTGCTCTATCATTATCTTTGAGTCTATACCCATGTCTTATACAGAGGCTTTATTAGTGCTTGCCTGGAAGCAGGCTATGAATGAGGAGATAGAAGCTTTTGCTTTTAGGGGAACTTGGGAGTTGGTTGAGCACCAACAGATATTGTTGTTTGATGTTGCTTGGTCTTTACTTTAAAGTACCGCTCAGATGTATCTATGGATGATATATGGCCAGACTCGTGGCCAAAAGTTATACTCAGACATATGGCATCGACTATTTTGAGATATTCTGCAGTTGCCAGGATGAATTCTATCAAGATTGAGTCCAAGGGCATGGTTGAGAAGTTCAGCGTTACCATTTCTGTTATTGGATTTCATCGATGTCATTCAGATTACTCTGTCTTCGTTCGATGTATAAAGTCTGGCATCATAGTTTTGGCTGTTTATATTGATGATATTTTGCTGACTGGTAGTGATTCAGCTGGGCTATTGGAGATTAAGCAGTATCTTAAGTGTCATTTTGTGACCAAGAACATGGGACGTCCAAAATAATTTCTGAGAATTGAAGTTGCACATAAGAAACACAGTATACTTCTTTCTCGCGAAAGTATGCTCTGAATCTTCTTGAAGAAGCAGGTCTTTCGGGATGCAAGCCTGCTACCACTCCAATAGAAGCCAATGTGGATTTATAGTTTGATGACAGTCACGCACTTGATGATCCAAGAAGATATAGAAGGTTAATTGAAAAGTTGATATATCTCACGGTTACTAGGTCAGACATAACTTTTGCTCTATGGGTATCGAGTAGATTCATGCGTTAACTCAAAGAGACTTATTAGTTAGCTGCGATAAGGGCTCTGTCTTACATCAAGAGTTGTCCAGGAAAATGTTGGTGTATAAGAAACATGGGCGTATACGCATTTCTGGATATTTGGATTCAGGATATGCTGATGACCAGGAGACATGAAGTCTACTACTCGATATTGCACCTTTATTGGAGGAAATCTGGTGACTTGGAGGAGCAAAAAGTAGGATGTGTCTCGTTCGAGTGCAGAAGCTGAATTTAGAGTTATGGCTCATACGACATGTAAGATGGTGTGGTTAAAAAAAAATTCTGCTGATGGAGCTTGGCCCCATGCTTATGCATTGTAATAATTAGTTTGCTATCTCCATTGCTTAGAATCATGTATTCCATGAAAGAACCAAGCACATTGGGATTGACTGTTATTTTGTCAGAAATGCTTGGACAAAAAAGGTGGTTACGTTTCAGTTTTCACTGTCTTCAAAGCAGTTGGCTAATCTCCTTACCAAAGTTGTCTCATCTCAGGTGTTTTTTAATCTGTGTAACAAGCTGCGCATGTTAGATCTCGAGGGGAGTGTTAAGATTAGTTATTAGTAATTGAGTTATTAGATTGTTACCAATATACACACTTTGTCTTCTATACATACCTTGCACTTTGTTTTATGTTAATCAATCAATTCCTTTCTAGGGTTTCTATTTCTCTACAAGTGCAATTAAAAATGATGTTGTAGTTGTTAACTTGGTTGAGAAGATGGCTTTTGGAAGAGCTGAATGGAAGGATTCATGTAGGCAGCTTCGGATGTTACAAGGGCTTTGTTGTTGTTGTTGTAGTTGGTAGAAATATTAGATGTTTTCTTGTTTTATTTAAAGAGGTCTTATATAGGCTGCTTGTCATTAAGGTTTTTGTTGCGTAATACATGTCAATTTCATGTCTTGACCAAAAAGATGGTTTTCAAAATTGGTCACGTGATGATTCATATGGTGGAAGGATTGAAGAGGACAGTAATGTGAGGAGACACTTTTAAGCAGTATAAGAAAAGTGACTAATGTATTTCTGTAACACAGAATATGTTATTTCTTTCTTTTTTGTTCTTTTTTTTATTGCAGTTGGTAACGATGATACTGATCTTTATAGGTAAAACTTCGTGCATAATGTAATGATTTATGAGTAATCAATACTTTGCCTTAAATTGTCATTTTAATCAGATTGGTCGGCGGTGCTGTTGGTGATTTTGAGTCTACTCAAGTCCAAGACCCTTATATAGTATTAGAGAAGTAGAAAAAGAAAATAAGTGAGGGAGAAAAAAAAACCTACGACCATGAGAAGCTACTTTCAAACACAAACGAGATGGATGATAACCAATGATTGAAAATTCAGCTGAAACCTATACCTATGGGACTGTGGTGTAGCAGCATGCTTTTTGTTAACACAGCTAGAAAATTGGACGTGGCAGAAAAACATCATTATCATCTGGCATCAGTCTTATACCGGCCAATATTAGTTGATACCAATCAACACAGGGTTCTAAACAAACTGATCCCTGCTGGTGTAGGAGTAGATCTGGCATTTGACGTACCGAAAGAAGACATAATGATGTTTTCATGGAAAGCAATTCTAATGTAACCAAGAAGCAGTAAGGCTGGCATTTAACTATGTCTCCATGTAATAGTGAAAAGAGCCATCATTTAATGGTCTAAATTTTCTCAAAGCTCAATTACGCGTATGCTTAAAGGTTTAAAATCATTTGTTCTCTGTACATCGACGTGTAAGTCAAAGAGTCAAAAGAAGGTTCAATTGTAAGGGGTGTGTGTGTCAGTTGGGGGAGTATACGGTAAATTAATATAGGTAGACTTGAGTTCAGTTTCTTCAAAGTTTCCTTTGGGCTGAGTTGTTTTATTTTGTAAGTTGTATCTTTGTTCTCTATAGGTTGTCGGTTAACCAGGTATGAGAAGTTGAATTCTTATTATGTTGTCTTATAGTATTTTGATAAACTCTGTTTTGTAGTTACTGGAAAAGATTGGTAAAATACAAAGAATTAAACCCCTGAATTTGCACTTCATATACAACTTCCTTTTGTACAAAGAAGAAGAGGGTACTCTCCTCGATACTGTTGAGTACCATGGCACCCTTATTGTTACTTTACTTTAAAAGGGAGAGCTGATCACCTCCACATCATATATCACATACTGATTAGCTGCTTACCTGTGTGGAAACTTTTATAATTTGACCATCTAACCATGCTTATGGAGGTTTTTTACATTTAACCCTTTTTTAGCTGATGATCAAGTGAATGGTACTGCATTTTCCCATTAGACAGATGCTCATAAAAATGAATGGCCAACTACTTGTGATTGCTTATTCTTTGTCTTTCTATTCTTCATTTTGGCTTGTGAGTGATTCTCTTTCTGTTTCATGGTTTAATACATTCATAACATCACATTGACAGTTCTACAAATAGCTTAGTGTTATAGACCTGATCATTCAGATCGTTCCCACTTACCAAAAATTTCATGGATGGAGATGGGAAAGGATTGACTGATGTTTTATGGTTATGCATAGGTATTGCCAAGAAGTGGCAGTTAGAGATCTTGACCAATATAAAGTGTTTGTTGCTTCTCCATCTTTAATTAATTAGATATAAGATGACATCCTCTTTGTCCAAATAAAATCTGCATAGCACCCCAAGCATTTTGGTTAACGTTATATCTATTTATGTATTGTTAAACCTGATAATTGTCTTGGATCAGAGTCTTTTGCTTTTAGTGAGGAAATGTATATACTCTATAGTGCATCCAACTTTGATGACCTTGTGCAATCATATACGATTGAAATAATTCTAGGAAAGGCTTTCCATGGAAACCTGTGTTCTCAAAATGCAGTACGTTAGTATAGGAATATCGGTGGAAAAAGTTGCACATTCTTGCTAGATGAATTATAAAATGCGTGAGAAATTGGAGACTGTTGTATCTCGTGCAGGGTCAAGCGTAAACCATTTCTTGGTATCAGAGAGTGAAAATGCTAGTCAATTACTTTGCATCTTAGCCTTATTGTGAGTGTACATTGGTGATTGTCATTGACGTTTAATGTTATTTTCCATCCTGAATCCCATTGAAAGAAGTTGGATCTGTGAATATTGTGATGATAACTAATTTTAGCCCTAGTGGCAAATGGTGTGTTGTTATCTTTTTATCTTTAATAAAATAGAGGGATTTCATCCAAATGATCGTGAGATATTATGCTCTGGCAGAAGCATATGCATGTAACTGATATTAAAAGAGATCTATTTTATTTTGATATTACTTAGTTTTATTAATTTCCTAATCTGATGCATCTTTCACTGACTTGGGTCCAAGATCTGTATTTATGAAGTGCACATTTTAGATGCTTTAGTATACCGAGCTCACTCTAGGTTAAACTTACCATGGTTTGGAATGTGCCGTACCTATTGTTGGTTACTTATGACTTTCTTTAGACATAAGCACTAAAAAATGGAACTAATATAATTGTAAATTAATTGTGGAGATGATTTTTTTGGCCTAAGAATCATTCTGACTTGTGTACATAGAATTTAGGCTCTCAAACAGTCTGGAAGATTATAAAATATACAATCTTTCAAAATTTCCTCCCCTTTGTCTTATGTAGAACCTAGTTCATAATGTAAATGATCAAATTTATTAACTTTTATGAGGAATGGTTGTGGCCTGCCATCACAGGGATGTCCTTAATAGTTTAATAGAGCTGAATGAAGAAAAATGATTCTTGGGTCTGCCCTTGAAATTATGGGGGATTTCGTCATTCTGGCCTCCATATTCTCTAGGAAGGAACTGCCCATAGTTTATACAATCATTTAATGCTATTAAGCCATTATTTCCTTCATTTTTCTGCTTCAGTGCTTAATTTCATGTGCCTAGGATTTGGATTCTTCGTATAGGTACTAAAATGTCTGTAGAATTCTGCGGAGGAACTCAAACATAATTTCAAATGGGAACCTGAAAGTTAGATATGGTTTGTATCAGATCTCAGGTTTGAACTACACTACTCTCACTTCTACTCTGATATGAAATATGATGAGTTCTATTGAATTACAAATTTAAGTAAAGTTTAAAATAGAGTTGCAAAACAAAAGGGCCAAAGGTTGGAGAATGGCAAGAGGTGAGGGAAAAAACATAGAAGTAAATATCTAGCACGAGAAAGAGGTCTGAGGTGTTGATTTGCAGGTTCTGTTGCATTTTCTCTTTTTGTCGCTGTTGTTGCTTCAACTTGCTTGTAGTGTTTGGGGCTTTGGTGCTAGAAGATAGGACATATTTTCAATGAAAATATTGCATTATTGCTTTAGTTACTGGGAACAAAGAGTTTTATTTGCATACTTGGTTTTGTTTTTTGTCCCTCTTGAACAGTTTTGGGGTGAGCACTTCCTGTAATTCTCTTGCAGGTTTTTTTGGTGTTTCCTAGTAGTAAAATAAATGTTAAAAAAAGAATAAATTAAAGAAATTAAAAAAAAGCATCTATTTTCATTTCCTTTCCATTTGTTTCCTCGCTTTTTTTGCTACTTTTTTATGTTTATAATGTTCTTTTTATTTTTATAAGTACCTATTGTTCATGTTGTTTATATGCATGCATGCATGCTTGACACAATCCATGCCTACCCAACCCAATACGCTGTCAGAGACAAGACATACTCACCAAAGGGGCTGATGAATTATTAGATGCATAGGCACAACATTTGGCTTCAAGAAGTTAGAAATTTGGGGAATCATCACCTGAGGTATTGATTTTACTTGGTATCTGATTATTGGAGTTGAAGGGAAGAATCACCAAACAGGCCCTAAGAGTGACAAATTTCCTTGGATTATTGGAGTTGAAGGGAAGACGGTGATCTGTTAGCTTTTGGTTGTTGGTAACTTTGATTTGTTGCTTTTGTAAATTGGCTAGAGCAGTTATGGGATCCAAGCACAAATTTCCTAAGCATAGAATTTTTGTCAGACAAATTCACTATCCATGAGTGCCAGTCTCTTTGTAGTCGGGGAGCCAATTTCCACAAAAGATAATTAGCAAGGTTCTTGCCTCCATGATGCCTTTATCTATTCCTTGTCAAATTTCATCTGATATGGTACATGGAGTAATAGTCTCATCTTAGTTTTGATCATGCGCCATCCTTTTCTCACGCACGTGGACTCATATTTCTGGTTCTACCTGGTGAATCAAGTATGTTATATTTTGCATCCAATTAGAGTTTAACCAAAGAGACCTCTCTCTCTCTCTATATATATATATATATATATATATATAATATATATATATATATATATATATATATATATATAGTACCTGTTATTCTTAGCTGGCACTGCGACCTTAGTCGCAGTCCTATAAAATTTCAGATATTCTCAGTCTAATTAGCACTACGATCATGTTAGCAGTCCTTACAAAACACTGCGATCATGGTAGCAATCTTCACAAAAATATTGCGATTACGGTAGCATTCCTCACAAAACACTGCGATAATGGTAGCAATCTTCACAAAACACTGCAACCATGGTAGCATTGCGATCATGATCTGTGGCTGAGATTCAACCATGTCACTGCCAGCTGAGAGTCTCTCAGTTGGCGGCTGAGGCACATTTCTCTCTCTATATGTATAAACGTGTCATTTCGAAAGGATTCGATATATATATATGGAAAGAGAAATGATCGTCAACCGCTAGTTGGTACTCTCTTAGCTGGCGGCGACGTGGTTGAATCTCAGTCACATATCCTGGTCGCAACGCGACCATGGTCACAGTGTTTTTGTAAGGACTGCTACCATGGTCACAATATTTTTGTAAGGACTGCGATCTATGGTTGCAGTGTTTTGTGAGAATTACTACTATGGTCACAATGCTAATTAGACTGAGAATATTTGAAATATTTAGGACTGCGGCCAGGTCGTAGTGCCACCTCAGAGAGTTCTCTCAGCTAGCGGCTGAGGTACCTCGTACACACACACACACTTGTGTCATTCCTGAAGGATTCGAGGCCGAATTTTTTCCACTCAAATATAACTTTATGACATCCGAATGCAAGATCCACTCCGTTGAAGTTGATCTACGTTATTTTGAGTAACTAAAAATAAAAAATCATGTATTTTGAATACTTTTTGCTCATCCATTAAGTAGACACAAAATGGACGTCCAAAATAGTGAGTTGGTTAGTTAACTGTGTGGAATATTTTGAAATCTAATAAAAATTAGTGTGTGAGGGTTTTTTAAGTGTTTAGATCATGATGAAATGATCAGATCGAGAATTTAATTTGTATGTCTACAGACATAGATCTAAGCGATGTTATTTTCGGCCGTCCATTTTGCACCATTTGATAAATGAGCAAAAAGTATTCAAAATATATGATTTTTGATTTTAGTTACTTGAAGAAATGTAGATCAACTTCAATGGAATTGATCTTGCATTCAGATATCGTAGGGTTGTATTTGAGTGGGAAAGATTCAACCTCGAATCCTTTTGGAATGACACAACTCTCTCTCTCTCTCTCTCTCTATATATATATATATATATATATATATATATATATATATATATATAACTTGGATACTTTGGGAAGGATTTGAGCATGAATTATTCTCACTCAAATTCAATGTTGCGACATTCAAATACAAGATTCACTCTATTGAAATAATCTACATTATTTAAAATAACTAAAACAAAAATCAAGTATTTTGAACATTTTTTTCTTATTCATCAAGTAGGCGCAAAATGAACGACCGAAATAGTGAGTTGGTTTGTTTTACAATGTAGAATATTTGAAACCTAACAAAAATTGGGGTGTGTGGGTTTTTAAATGGTTAGATCATGATCAAATGGTCGGATCGAGAATTTGTATATCTAAAGTTATAAATTCAAGTAATATGATACTTTCAGCCATCCATTTTGTGCCTACTTGATGTGTGGATAAGAAAACTGGAAAATACTTGTTTTGATTTTTAGTTAATTTGAATAATGCAGATCAATTTCAACGAGTGGACTTCTATTTGAATGTCATAGCATTGATTTGAGTGAGAAATATTCATGCTCAAATCCTTTCAGAATTAATCAAGTCTCACTTTATATATATATATATATATATATATATATATATATATATATATATATATATATATATAAAGACTTGGGTACATACGGAAGGATTCGAGTCTGAATCTTTCCCACTCAAACTCAATCTCACGATATTCAAAACAATATCCACTCCGTTGAAGTTGATCTACATTGTTTAAAGTAACT
Organism: Agave tequilana; assembly: GCA_038442645.1. Lineage (NCBI taxonomy): Eukaryota > Viridiplantae > Streptophyta > Magnoliopsida > Asparagales > Asparagaceae > Agave > Agave tequilana. The sequence goes on from JAVJIF010005288.1 coordinate 101,625, forward strand.
AAAAATTAAGTGTTTTGAATACTTTTTGTCCATCTAACAAGTAGGCGCAAAATGGACGGCAGAAAATAACATTTTACTTAGATCTATGACTTTAAACATATAAATTCTCGATCCGACCATTCGATTATGATTTAAACATTTAAGAACAACCTATTAATTTTTGTTATATTTCAAATATTATATACCGTTAAACTAACCAACTCACTATTTCGGCTATTCATTTTGTGTATACTTGATGGATGGGCAAAAAGTATTCAAAACACTTGATTTTTGATTTTTAGTTACTTTAAACAATATAGATCAACTTCAACGTAGTGAATCTTGTATTTGAATGTCGTGAGATTGAGTTTGAGTGAGAAGGATTTGGCCTCGAATCCTTCTGCATAATATAGATCAACTTTAACGGAGTGGATCTTGTATTGGAATGTCGGCGGGTTGAATTTGAGTGCGAAGGATTCGGCCTCAACTCTTTTTGGAAGGACACAAGTCTCTCTCTCTCCACCCCTATATATATATATATATATATATATATATATATATATATATATATATATATATATCAAGTTCCTTCCATGTGATAATTAGTATTATTTTAAGTTCTGATCATAGGTGTTTCTCACTCAAACCTTTTTTGATTCAGATACATTGTATGTTCTTGCTTTAGAGTATTTGATTCACATGCGCCTATGAAATTAGTGGTAATAAACAATTGGTATGGTTTTTGTTGTGGTGTCATGTTTAAAGGAGGCGGCTGTTTCAAATGATCAATGGTCTTCCAACTATATTTGAAGTTGTGACTGGAACCACCAAGAAGCAAACCAAAGAGAGAACTCCCAACAGCAGCACCAAGAGCAATAAGTCAAATTCAAAGGTGAATAATTATTCTTTATACTCCATTCATTTATTGTACTGTGTTATGCACATTAAAATTAATTCTCCTTCTGAATTGCTATTATTAGCCATCATCGCGTCAGTCTGAGATAAAGACCTCAAAAATGGCTCCTCCAAAAGAAGAGGATGATAGCGAGGGAGGAGGAGGAGAAGAAGAGAGAAGATGAGGACGAGCATGGGAACACTTTATGTGGTGCTTGCGGGGACAATTATGCTACTGATGAGTTCTGGATATGCTGTGATATTTGTGAGAGATGGTTCCATGGGAAGTGTGTGAGGATCACTCCTGCCAGGGCTGAACACATCAAGCAGTACAAGTGCCCAGCTTGCAGCAACAAGAGAGCCAGAGCTTGAACCCGTGGGAATTTTATGGTGGTTTTAGATAGCAGGTTGGAATTGGATGGACAAGGGTAATTTAGGATGCAAGCAGTGAATAGATCTGCATGCTTGAGTCGAGATTCAGGTTTTAGACTTTGTTCTGTTGTTGTGCATGTTCTTGTTTATTGTTTCCTTTTTAGTGTTGACAGTGCAACTCTGTGGGGTAATCTTAATTTGAAGTCTGAATATTTCTCAGCATTTCTAATAGATTGCATCATGTTGTTGACTGTTAATATTTGGGTTAAACATTACTCAATGTACTAACAAATCATTCTCATTTTGGATATATTTTATGGCTTTGCTTGGTTTCTTCACGTTTAGGGTAAGCTAAGTTCATTTCTGTGTTTTTTTCTGTTGAAGGGTCATCCACATTCATGTGTTCTTACTTACTGCCTTATTATCTGGTGTACAATTTCAGTTTCTTCTCCAAGGATGCTGGATCCATTTCATTAATATGAGAAAGGAAATCATTCTTGCTCTATTATTTGAGTTGTTATATGAAGAACATTTATGTGTATTTTAGGTATCGAATGACAACTTATTTGTATCGTTTAGTGTTTGTGCCTCCCGCGTTTTCTACTTTGAGAAGATAAAAAGGAATCAAACATGTATCCATCTTTTGATTTTTTCATGTTTGAACTGCATCAGTTGGTGCATTAGATGCTTTTTTTGTACATAAGCATGTGTTCTGACTTTAAACAGGGGCAATAATATAGGTGTCTGTACTTGCCAAGTATTGTATTGTGCTAGCTCGTTTACTAGGTCTAATGGCTGTGTCCCAAATGAGAGATCTCCATGTTTGAGGCCTTGGCTCTACCTTGCAGTGGCTCTGTCATCATCTTTTTAAAGCCTGAAGGCCCTGAGCATCTTTAAAGTTTCTGCATGCACCATTCATTGACTGCATAATCTACTGCCAGCCTTTTGGCCTCTTGGAGGTAAAATAGCAGCAGCAGCCTCATCAATTGAATCTCTGGGCCCTAGAAGTTAAAAAGAAGGCCTGTGCTTGGAGTATAAACCTCCAGATAATGCATGCATGATAACTTCATGAGTTATAGATGAAGATTGAAGGGGGAGAGAAAATAGTTTACTAAGTTCACTGTATGTTTGAGTACATGGTGAGAAGGGAGAGTGCTACTCTCTTCTTCTTGCATCCATTTTTTGTAAACCCCAGTTTGTTTAAATCTTCAGTTAAATGTAGCTTATTGAACTGTGGAAAATGCAAGCTGAATGGATCTGTTTAATATTCTGTGTCTTAATTAAAGATTGTTGCAGTTAATGGCTATGTTAGTTTCCCAGAAACAATTAATAGATAACCATCCAATGAGATGAAACAAGAATTTATGTGCTTTTCTTCATGTAGGTTTATTCTCCCTTCTATTAGAACCCATCAGCTGATTTTTTTTTTTTGGCCCCACAATTAAGATAGATATTGATTACTGTTGCTATTTCAGTTTCTTCCTTTTTTCTATCAGATTTTGAGACACAGAAGTTGTTGCTTCTATTGTAATATGTAGGAGATGAGAAGCTCATATGTGCATGAAATATCAGTTATTTCACTAGACATAAACCTTTGCCACAATTAAAAGAATAACTACATCCATACCAAAAAAGAAAAAAAGGAAAAAAAGAAGAAAAACATCTTCACCCCATAGAATACACCTCCTCTCATACACTACATGATCTAAAAAAAAACAACAACAACAACAAAACCATTGCAAAAATACCTCATCAAATCTCCATGGCCTTCCACATCTTCTTTGATCTCTCACCTTCGGCGCTGATCAGATCATCGAGAAGCTAGAACTCTGCGAACCCTCCTCATCGTCAAACTCCACCCAAACTAAGCTTATCTTCGTCTCCAATCCCTGCGAAAAGGGATTCGTTGAAGTTTCTTGCCCCTTGACAACAATTTCTTCCTCTTTGCTTCTTGCCAGGGCTGACTCCTTTGGTTCAAACTGCTCCATTGATGCAACCTCATCAGATGTAATGATTCGAACCGAAGGGTAGTCCAAGCTCTTGCCAACGGCACACTTGTTGCAGCTCTCATAGAATTCATAGAGACTTGAAGTTTGTGCACATGCTTTCCTTAGTATATCAAGAGCTAACACACTTGTATGCTTCCTGAGGCCAAAGAAGGAGCTAAACACAATCTCAGATCCTTCACAAAAACTTTCATAAACTCGAAAACTCTCTTTCAAGACCACATTCATAGCCGATTGCATGACATGGCTGGATCTCGTGTTGCTGACAGGAAAACAGTCCATGACTCGATCAAGAAGTGCTTGGCACTTGGACATTCGGTACAAGACTGATTCAATCGCCTTCTCTTCGCCTGATAACGGCCTAATTGGCTCTAGTTTGCCTGCTTGGTTGATTAGCCATTCCATCCTCTCTTCAAGAAACCGCGAATAATTCAATACAAATGCAAATAACGGGTCGGGGTCGCTTGAGTTCATCCACCTCAGGTCAATATGTAGGTCGGAAGATGCCCACAAGTTGCGAAGGTCTTGCTCAAAGTATCGGTCACCCCCACGAAAGAGGCAATGGAGCAGTAGAAGGGTCTTGAGGGCTACTACTGGGTCTCTAGCTGATTCAAGCCTGGCAGAGATCCTTCTAGCTAAGAAGGTGATTGAGCCAGGGGAGTTGGAGATCAAGAAGAGGATTTCGCGCATGTACTTATCGTCAGGGAGCGTGTCCGAGGAGTCAGTGGACCGGAGAACAGCGTTCTCTATGCTGGAGAGGATGCTCCGGCCTGCGATGGAGGCTCTACCGATGGCGGCCTGGTCCTTTATTGAGCCTAGAGCTGCCATGACCTTGCTCTTCGCATTCATCACTGTGTATTTTCAGTGGGGGGGAGAGGCTGCATGGGATTTATACATACATGCACTACTAGTAAAGGGATTTTGAGAGGGCTAGGGTTTTCTATAGGGTTTTTTGAGAATGTAGTAGGCTAGTTGGATGTGGTTCGTGCCACAAAGTCTTTTGATGCTCTCTATTGACTCTACAGAGGAGGAAAAAGAAATAATTAAGTACTCATGTCACTTTCATTTGAAGTCTGAGGAGGAAAATTCCCTTCTTTGTGATATGAAAACTATTGTTTGTCTTGTGGCTCGGGCAAAAGATGAGAGTGAAGAAAAGCTTCCACTTTGAGATACTTGTATATGAATTTTTTTCTAGAGGTCAACCCTTTGTGGGCATGGTGGGAGGAATCACATCCTTCAGGAATTGGGTTCTCATGCATCAAAACCAAGCCTTATTGGCAACCTTACAATGGGTTTGACTTATAGCTAGGCTTGCTTTCCCTTTCTTTATTTTCTTTTGGTTTTTCCTCTCTCTCCCTTTGTTAGATTCCATATCAAATCATCATGTAGCCTGTGGGGAATTAAGGGAGAAGTTGATGTTCTTTACTATTCCACTTTGAGTAGGCGAGAGCAAAAGGTGGTAGCCTACTGATTCCCTACCACCATCTCTCTCTCTCTCTCTCTCCCTCTCTCTCTCTCTCTCTCTCTCTCTCTCTCTCTCTCTCTCTCTCTCTCTAATTTTTATCTCATTTGAGAGAATTAAAGAGGTTGGAAACAGTAATTAGCTCATGAAACATCAGGTTGACATGCGCTAATGAGATACTTCAGAATATATTTTGAGATGGGACTTTTAAAACACTAGGAAAATTGTCCGGGCTCTCACTCACTTGTCGGGGACCATCATTCTTTTCATTCTGGCCAAGTCGAAATAGACGAGTGACATGACTAGATCGCCTCTCTTTCTCCGGACATAGTTTTTTAATCAATAAAACGAGAGGTCTCACTCGTGGGTGGGACGACTAGTTAGCCTTCTGTTTGCTTTTGTACTTTTTCATTTTTTCTTGATGCCTTGAATATATTCTCACTTTTGTGAGTTCAATGTCAAATTTGGATGGCTGATTGAGTTTGCTGAAAGTGGGAGTTGTTGATGAGATTTAATCTTCTTCATTGGTTGAAGAAATCATTAATTATGTTAGAAAAGAGATGGGGTGTATACTAACTTATAAGATCAATGATGCATTCCATTGCTTGTATCTCATTCAAAATATAAGAGACTTTCATGTTAAATATTAATGGGTTTAATTAATTATTTCTTATTGTAAATGACTACATAGACATCTATGTCAGGATTGTTGAGAAAGAGGAAAAAATATAAGGGATTAAATGTGATAGAAAAGAAGATAAACTGATCTGCATCTTAACTTGTAATCAGGCTTTTTTCATTGCACTAAGGTACTCATCATTTTTTAAATAAGCACCAAGTATGATGCTATTTTTGAAACTAAGAGAATTATAATTTATCTTTTCAAATATTTAATTAATATATATGGTCTTTGAGTAATTCATTGTGGTGAGAGAATTTCAACTTAATGAATTTTTGAGTTGCCCAGGTTGATTATCATGCTTTTTTTGGCTATCTTTGAATCGGATGCTTGTCTAGAGTGGCATTAAAGAACAATAATCTATGCCCAAATAAGAAGCTAGTGTAGGCCTCAATGAAAGTATTAAATCTTGTGCATATGAGTAATAATGCATTAAGATAATGAGGAAAGGATAATTAGGTGCTTGAGCATGTATTTTGCAATGCTAATAATGCTTTGTTCTAAAGCGCACTTAGGCTAATTAATTGTATATAGGAGCAAACTATGTCTAACTAAAGAGAAGCTTTCATCCTTCTCTTTTAAGTTAATAACTTCAACCATTTTTTGCCTCTAACTAAATGTAATGTTTTTTGGCATAATGCTTGAGCCCTAAAAGGAACAAAGCCAGTTGTTGAGAGTTTCTCACAATACTTATGGGGCCCACTAAAGGATCCAATATTGAGATTAGCATACCCTAAAGTGATAAGGACTACCAAGTGCCCATGCACTTTAGAGGCATGCAATGTTGAAGGTGACATGCATGTCCGCTCCCCTCCTCTCCCCTCTTCTCTCTTTCATGAGTGAGAAGATGAAAATTGGAGTTTTCAAACTCAATTGGATAGAGTAGAGAAATTTAGAGTTCGACGTGCACAAAGTGCACAGTGGAAAGAAAAAAGGAACATCTGTCGACAGGTGCTAGGGGCGGTCGACAGCGGATACATAGATACACTAGACAAAGACTGCACGTTTGACAGTCTTTCGACAGTCATTGCATAGTTGTCAACAGCTGTGGCTCAGTCTGTTAACATGCCAGCTCAGGCTGTCAACAAGCGCCCAACTCGATAGTTGGGTTAGCTTAGTTTGTCGATGGGTCCATTAGAGTTATCAATGATTGCAGGTTCTGGGCAGTTTTCAAATAGGATTCTGACTTAGTTTCTGTTCTAATTTCAAAATTTTTGGTTTTCCTTTCTTTGTGGATTCTCTGCCTATAAATTGAGGGTGTTGTACCTTTATTTGTAACTTTGAGAGGTGAATTGTATTGAGAGTTCTAGGGTTAATTTGTTTGAGAGAATTCTACAGTCGAGTGCATAGTTTCTCTAATTTAGATCTTCAGATCACTTTGTAACCCTTGTAACTCAGTTGTTTGAATAAGATCTTCTCTCTTCTGTCCTGAGGACCTAGGAAAGTTGCTGACCTCGTTAAATCGTTTGTTTCTTGTTTTCTCTTTTTGGTTGTTTGGTTCGTGCTATATTAGTTTGTGATTGACTCGGCATTGGAACACTAATTTTAGTGATTGACATATCGTTAGATTCCTCTGGAGGACACAATAAGTGGTATCAGAGCTTCTCAAGTTTGGTTAGAGATCGTGTGTCGATCCCAAGAACATCGTGATCTATTCGATAAAGATCGTATGTTGATCTCAGAGCGGCATTGGACTGTTCAGGGGATTGTGTGTCGATCTCAGAACAACGTTGGTTCTGTTCATTGGGATCATTTGGGGGGAGTAGATCATTCGAAAACTCGTCTAGGGTTTGACTTAAAGTTTCAATCTTTATCTATTTGGATCTATTCTCGTTAGTTTTTCGCATTGTTATTAGCATTTTCTGGAAGAGATATCACCGAGGTTAATCAGTTCACGGTGAAGATCGTGAACATCCACCAATCGAAGATCGATATGGTAAAGTTTGATGGTACAAACAACTTTGTTATGTGGAGATGCAAGGTGATAGATGTGCTGAACGCGTAAAATTTGAAAGACATGCTGCTTTTGCAAGAGAAACCAGCAGAGACTTCAGATAAAAATTAGAAAAGATGAATCGGACGAAGTGGCGTCAATAGGTCTTGTTTGACATAATATATCAAGTATCATGTGATGAATAAGACTTCCGCAAGGAAGATTTGAGAGATTCTTGAAAGTAAGTATTTGATGAAGAGCATCAAGAATCGGTTGCATCTGAAGAAAAGGCTTTACCACTTCCAGTTGAAAAAAGAAATCTTCATTGGTAAGCGTATGAATAAATACACGAAGCTTCTTGCAGACCTAGCTAACTTGGATGAGGTGACTAATGACGAGGATAAGGAGCTGATTCTTTTGAGCTCTCTTTCGGATGAAGAGTATGTGACCTTCGTTCTAACCTTGATCAATGGTAAAACTTCACTTAGCTACAATGATGTGTAAGGTGCTCTTGTTAATCAAGAAGTGAGGAGGAAAGATAAGGAGTTTTCTTTTAGGAGCACAATAACAGAGGGGTTGACTGCAAGAGAGATTGGTTCCAATCATCGGAAGGGCGAGGGAGATGTTGGTAAGTCCAAGAATGGTTATCGCAAATTGGGAAAGAACTAGTATGCTTTCTGTAAGAAAGAAGAACATTGAAAGATTGATTATCTAAGGTTCAAGAAGAAGAAGGGACATAAATCAGAGGCAAATTTTGCATAGGCGGATGATGATACTGATTCAAACTCTTTAGTGTTGTCTCTCTGTTACTCCTATAGTTTGCTATTCAGAGAAATCTAAGTGGATTTTAGATATGGGGACTACCTATCACGTTTGTCCTAAGTGAGAGTGGTTTGCTAGTTTTGAAAAACTAGATGAAGGCTTGGTGTTATTTGGCGACGGACACACATGCCAGACTGAAGGGATATGTATAATTTAGATCAAATTGTCTGATGGGATGGTAAGAGAGTTGAAGGATATGAGATACGTTCCTTAGTTGAAGAAGAACCTTATCTCAGCTTAAGCTTTGGAGGCGCAGGGCCTGAGAGGGACTCTTAGAGAAGACATTCTCAAGATGTCCAGTGGCTCGTTGGTAATTCTGAAGGGTATTAGACGCCACAAATTGTACTACCTGAAGGGTAGTGCAATTACTAAAAATTTGACTTCAGAACATTTAGATAGCGATTCTACCAGTTATGGCAAATGAGGCTCAGACATGTTGGTTTGGATTCTTTACAAGCTTTGGCGAAGTAAGAATTATTAGAAGGTGCATTGACTGCAACTTGAAATTTGGTGAACATTGTGTTCTGTACAAGAAGACAAAGGTGAAATTTGACATCGCAATTCACCGCATGGGAGGTCTTCTTGATTATGTTCATATTGATGTTTGGAGTCTTACCAAGACTGCATCACTTGAAGTCCATTGATACTTTGTCTATTTTGTTGATGATTTATCTAAGAATTATTGGTTATACCCTATGAGATAAAAATTTGAAGTCTTAGATTTGTTCGTAAGGTGGAAGAAGCTGATGGAGCAATATATTGGTAGGAAGATCAAGATGCTCCAATTTAATCATGTTGGGGAGTATAAGGAACGGTCTTGTAATTTTGCCAGAATAATGATATTGATATTCACTTCATAGTTGGAAAACAAGAGGTGGTTAAAGAGATGAATCGTTTCTTATTGGAGAAGGTTCGGTATTTGTTGTCTAATGCACAATTGACAAGTTATTTTCGGCTGAGACTTTAGGATATGCTAGCCATCTCATGAATAGATTACCGTCGACCGTGATAGGAAGTAAAACTCCGTTAATATTTGATCAGGTAGAGCTGCTCAAGACTATGATTTGTTGCAGATATTAGGATGTCTGGCCTACTTTAGCGTCAAAGATGACAATTTGAATCGACGAGAAAAGAAGTTTTGTTTTTGGGAGTCTAAAGAAATTTGAAAGGCTACAAGCTATGGGACTCCAAAAATAAGAAGATCGTGTTGAGGAGGTATGTCACATTTGATGAGGCTTCATTGTTGATCTATCATCTTTCAACAGGTGGAAAAGATGAAAACCAAAGATATATCGCAGTGGGGAAGGTTGATTTTACTTCACCATCTCTAGTTGGTTCAGTATCTGTAACGTCCCGATCCCGTGGGTACGGAGATGTTACTCTGACGTACATACGCAGGGCAAAAAATACCCTCATATACGTACTCTAAGCATTAGTACAGGCATGAATCAGAGTACAGAAGCACAGTGGTAAAATATATTTCAATATAATAGTACAAATACACTGTTATCACAAAGCATGATCCAATATTATAAGAATATTACATAACTAGAATGTGCCAAAAGCATAATTTACAAAGGGATTTACAAAGCATAAAGGTTGGTAGATGCTCACGAGTAGCCAAAGGGAATCTCGAGAGTCAGTCAAGAGGGGGCCGGGAGGAAGGAGCTACGGACGATCTACTGCTGATCCATCAGTCTTTCGCTGCACGTTCTGATCTCCACAAAAGTTTGTCATGGTCCAAGCTCTGAGATCTGGACATACAGGTCCAGGGGTTATCAAAAAGCAATCCAACGAGTACGTAAAATGAAGCCAAGTGGCGAGCATAGACAAGCACACGTGTATCGATGAATTCAATAAAAAAACATATATTGAAAACTATATCGTGAGTACAGGCACACACAAGCATGTAATGAAGCATCAAGTAAAGCAAATATGGGCAAAACCAGTTGTACAAGCTCAGATGTGGATTCATGATATTAGTATATCGAGGGGATAATCCAAACAAGAAAACACTCATATATATATACCTTATACCTCATGTCACCATCACCTGAGTTTATACAACTCGAGTTGTTTGGATATTATATTAGTACATAATTATCATAGTGACGTAGTTTAAGTATGCAAGTCAGGAGTCAGGAGATTCAATAACACAAATATCATTTCAGTCAGGCCGCATGATAATTATATAACAATAGATAATCAATATCGCTTGTTATTTGATTCATTCTCCTCTAATGTCCTATACAACTGGCAGTTCATACTGGAGTCTGTACTTCTAGCAGAACTCATTCGAACTCTGATATACGGATACCATTATTCAAATGAGAGAGTGACCGAGTAACATCCGCTCCTGACATTATTATTGTTGGGTAATTAAGTTATATTAGATCCAAGATAATATGTTATGTCACAAGCATGCAAGTGTGGGCAAAACTAATTATATAAACTCAGTTAACAGATTCATGAGATTAGTATGTCGAGGGGATAATCCAAATAAGGAACCCCTTATATATATATCTTATACCTTATGTCTCCATCACTTGAGTTTATACAACCTGAGTTGCCCTCAAAATACTACAGTTACACTATTAGGATTGTTCGTTATTTAAGTTATCCAATAATAATAACCAGTACCGCTTGATATTTCAATCATTTTCCTACCACTGTCCCACACCACAGATAGTCCATACTAGAGCTTGTACTCCAATAGAACTCATTCGGATCTGATATGTGAGTACTAGTATCAAACAAAGGAGAGACTAAATATCACACGTTTCTAATATTACTATTGTGTACTGAGTAATGTGTCAAGTGCTGGGTCAGGAGGGTTGGAGTACCAGGAACAAGATATGAATACTTAGAGGTGGCCCCCATGGATACAATGAGGTGCCCCACCACGTGTGTATTGTGGCACTTTGCTCCGTATGGCACTTAGCTCCACACCATTATGCGTACCGGTTAATGTGAATAATGAGTCTTGGTTAATAGTTGTTGTGAGGAGGCAATGTGGATACCTAGATGTGGCCCCCACGAATACCAAGAGGTAGCCCTCACTCGTTTCTCCGTGTCCAAGTTACAAGAGTGTCATGTGATGTGATGCAGGTAACAGGTCAAGTGTTAGGGTACTAAGAGGAGTACAACTATACTGTAGTACATGTAAACACAGAGTTACAACATCAAGCAAGTAGCCAGTCACGCAAGCTAGTTCCATGAAAATAGAGTAAAAGAATATTTCAAGCTCTTTACAACCATAATTATAATAATAATAGATTAAGCTAATAGGAAAGCAGGCAAGCAGGTTAGGCAAGAGTGGCTAGGTAAGCAAGTAAGCAGGGTTAGATAGGCAAGCGGGGAAGCTGGGCTAGGTAACCGGGTTGGAGACAAGCAGACCGGCAGGCAACCGGGACAAAGCAGGATTGGATAGCCAAGCAAACAAGAAGGGCTAGGTAAAGCTGCATAGGCAAACAGACAAGCAAGCGGGGCCAAGTAGGGCTGGAGCATAGCTAGATCGTATTAGCAGTATATAACGCTAGGTATACGGTGAAACTAGACTCCTGGCGAGGCTAACATACAACGCTAGGCGCTAACTTGCACGATGAAGCCAACGCTTATGGCGAAGCGACATATGAACGTCCTACTAACGCTCATGGTGAATCCACACTCGCGGCAAAGCTAATGTTCACGGTGAAGCAACGTATGAACCTCCAGCTAACGCACGTGTCAAAGCCACACTCGCGGCGCAACTAGACATATGTGGCGAAGCCAGCGTATGAACGGTTTGCTATTGCACATGGCGTCGTTGCACTCGCGATAGAGCTAGCTGTAAAAGCACTGAGCGCTTAGCTCGCCTATCGATAAAGATGGAGAAACCCAGAGGGTTTAAGTCCAAAGATTTAGAATAGAACTGCAGAGCGGTTAAGCCCAGAGGCTGAGTAGGTACCTGAACAAATATTAGTATCAAACATACACACATATATAGCTAACAAATAGAAGATCCGTAGATTGGTCAACCTCGCGGCGGAGCTACCATGAAATCCAGAGGATATAAGGTCAGTTCTTATTGGATAGCCTAACTCGAGGGCTGAGTAGGCTAACCACTCTGCAAAGCTACCATGAAACTTAGAGGGTATAAGGCCAGTTCCTATTGGGTAACCCGTAGAGAAGTTACCTCGCAGCAAGGCTACCATGAAACCCAGAGGGTATAAGGCCAGTTCCTATTGGATAGGTTTACCCGAGGGCTGTAACCGGAGTACCTACAACCTGCACATGCGTTAATACAATCACATGCATATATACAAGCATTGTCTATACTATTACAAATATCAGTCAACAGATACAAATACATGCTCATAAAGATACAAGCATGCCTACAATAGTTACAACCAATCACCCACACTACAACACATACTATGAAATACAACATCACCCACCAATATACAAACACACCAAGTACAGATACATAAATTACATGCAAATAATGGTACATGCCCAACACAAAATAACAGTACTCGCAAACACCACAAAATAGGTACTCACCAAAATAAAAAGAGTACTCACCTAGGTCTGAACACGGCACAAACACCGAGGAAACTCCAGGGAGTAAACACACACACACACACACACAGTGTATCCATCAAGAAAGAAAAAGAGGACAGAGAGATAGAGATCTAGAGAGGGAGAGAGAATGAGATCTAAAGAGAGAAAAGAGAGAGACTAAGGTCTAGAGAGAGGAGAGAAAGACAAAGAGAAAGATTCACAGGGAGAGAGAAACTTAAAGAGAGAGGAGACAGAGAGAAGAGAGAGGAACGACAAGAGAAAGGGGGGGAGAGAAACAATATAGAGAGTCTGCAGAGGGAGGAGAGAGGGACAAAGAGCTAGAAAGAGATAGCAGAGAGGAGAGAGAGGGAGCTAAATGCGCGGGGAACTGGGGTGGCGCACGGCCGCCACTGGGTGGCTGTGAAGGTGGTGCCAGCCAAGGGAGAGGGAGGAGAGGGTTGGAGCGTTTTTAGGGTGGTGGAGGAGGGAGACGCAATAGGAGGCGGAGCAGGGATGTTGGGGTGGTCGCCGGAGGATGGGGCCGACCGGATCGGTGTAAAGGTGGTTGGATCTGGCTGGAGGAGGTGGTGGTCAGAGATGAGGAGAGAGAAGGAAAAAGAAAGTTAGAGGGAGAGAGAGAAGGACAAGGAGATCGGCCGCCAGGAGGATTTGTTGGCCGACCATGGGGATCGGGGGAGCGCCGGAGGGTTGCGGTGGCACTGGGTCACTGGGGAAGAAAAGAAAGGGAGAGGGTGCAGAGAGAGAGAGAGAGAGGAGAAAGAGTGAGAGCGGGAGAGTAAAGGGAGAGAGTGAGTGTGGGTAGATATTTAGGGGGGAGGGAGTGGGCTTCGCCCGGGGAAAGAAAGAAGAAAAAGGAAAAAGAAAAAGAACAAGGAGAAAGAAAAAGAAAAGGAAACGAAAAAGTAAAAAGAAGAGAAAAGGAAAAAGAAATAGAAGAGGAAAAAGAAATAGAAGAAGAAAAAGAAAATACACGGGAAAAAATATCAGAGTTGGGCACTGATCATACACATATATTGCATTATTTATTAGTATATTCCTACATTTATCTTGTAATAAACTCTGCTAATTTAACTCTCTTTTTATTTAATATTGTGCAAGTCTTGTTTAATGGAGAGGGAGAGAAAATGAGCCCAAAAGCCTTAAATTTAGATTTAAATAAATTTAAATCAAAATCAAGTACTGGGACAAATATTCAGAAGATTTAGGGGGATAAGCATAGTTCGAACTGAAGATTAGAGCGTATCAGAGAAGATAATACCAAATAAAAACCAGCTAAAGTTGGATTTATATGGATCGATTTGGTTAGCTTGAAGATCAACGGGGATATTGCCAAATTCAAAGCTCAAAAGGACATCCTATCAGAAAACAAGAGTATCCAAATAACGGTGATCCACATAGCCAAATATCTGGCTCAATGGCCAAATCTTTATCACGGCCAGATGCTGACCATTGGGCTAGCATCTGTGGTCTTATCACATGCTCTCCCTCTCCATTTCTCTTATGAACACCACCAGTTCAGAAGGCAGACGAGCACCACTAGTAGAGAGGTAGGATTAGGGTTTTTGTTCTAGTTTAAATTAGGATTTTTGTTTTTTCTTCTTATGTAAATTTTTTTTTATTTGTAAACTTAGATTAGAGAAGAGATTCCTGTTAAAAAAAGAAAGAAAGGATTGTATTGAGAAGTGACACCAATGTAATTTTCTTTCTTTTCTTTCATCATTTTTTAATTAATAAAAAGTTTACTTTTCTTCTTATATTTACTTTACTTTTTGTGTTTGATTATATATCTAAGTGAATCTAGTAGCATCAGAATCGCCTTGCCTTTGCGAGTACCACTGATAGCTCGTGATGATGATTCCTCCTTTTTAATGTTCGTATCATTTCATCTTGCTCCTAAAAGTCTTAATGATATGATGTGGACGGGGACTGAATCTGATCTTATGGTTATGCACTTATCGTCTCCGAATCAAGGTAAAATTTTGCCAACGATTCAAGGTACGATAATCAACATTAGAGGAAAGTACAGTTTTAGATTTTTCCTTTCTTTCTTTACATTTCTTAGTTTGGAAAATATCTTTAAAAAGACCCACACCACTTCTTTTTTTCATTTCTTTTGATTTTTGACTTTTAACTTAATTTAGTTTCATTTTTCTCTTCTTTTAAAAACTAAAAAGAAATATTTTAGCCATCTTTTAGTAAACTTAGAAAGATTACTGAAATGTTTTCATTACAGTCCTTCCTTGTGGATCACGACCTGTTGGCCCAGAGGCCCTTCACTCTAGTTTTGATGATGATTAAGTCATGTAGTTATAGTTTACTAATAATCTTGTGATATTTAGTTTCAGATATTTGATCAAGATATTAGTAGGTGATTAGCTTCAACAAAGGTGTTTTAGAGCTTTCACATGTTGATTTAAGAGCTCGAGCATCAAGATCGCATCTAGTACTCGGTTGGAGTAAAGCTCGGTGGATCGCGTTTTGGATCAAGTCGGCTTGGAGAAGGAGTTCTACAAGAAGATCTCAGTTTGTTTAGTTTAGTATGTTTAGATCTCATTGTAAAGATTAGATAGTGTTGATATGCTCAAGTTCACATACACACACAAGTTTAAAGTTTATTTGGTTTTGGTTTTTCAGTTTAACTGATATTGGATTTGTTGGTCCAAAAGGTTACACTCTCCATTTATTGAGTTTTGATGATGACAAACCAAATTAGTGCTATTTAGTACTAATGAGTTTGTTTAAGATAAGTTTCAGGTTAGTACCACATTTGGAGGCCATTGCTTAGCTATTGCAACAACTTCTAGGTTTCATGAAGTAAAGAAGGCATATTGCATATCAAGGAAGGAATATAGAAGAAGGGGCTCTAGCAAGGCATAGCATGGCTCAAGACTTGAAGATTGCTCAATAAGATTTGTTTTTAGTTTTATAGGTCTAGAATTTTGTTAAAGAATGATGAATAGGTTTGAAGCTCTAACACACACGTTTTTGCGCACATCCTATTTCTAAGTTTATTTCATATAAATTATACAAAAAATTGTTTGATACAAATCCTCTGCCTATATATCCATACTTATGTTTTAAACTAATTACTATTTAAAACATCTTCTGATAAAATTTTTATCTCCTCAAAATTTTGTCTGAAAAATGATTTTTGGCCTGAGCCGGTCGACCGCCCCGGTCGACCGTGCCTGTGTCAGGTTTTGCCGGTCGACAGTCCGAGTCGACCGTAGTTCTGGCAATGCACGTATCAGTGTGCATGTCTAACGGTCGACCGGGACGGTCGACCGGGACGAGCCTGACTGTAAGACCTCAGTCTCTGTTTGTTTCGGTTGACCGGGCCGGTCGGCCGTAGCCGGCAACGGTCGTTTTCTTTGAACGTGCGGTCGACCGGACCGGTCGACCGGACTAGCCGTTGAGCAGTAAACGGCTATTTTCTGGGCTGTTTTATATTTTGTCTTTGTGTGTTTAAAATTGGTTTAAGGGATATATTTCAAACCTAATACTCTCTGATTAATCCTAATTATGTTTTATCCCTTAACCCTAGCCCTCTCCTATAAATAGGGGTGTTTGGGGAGAGATTGTTTAACAACAATTATTATAAGAAAAATTCAAAAGTTTAAGGCATTCAAAAGAGCTTTGTTTCTTGGTTTTTGTGCTAAATTCTCTCTCATTTTCTGAAGTGTTTTTGAAATTCTCTCTGATTTAATTTTCTTTCTTCACTTACAACAAGAGCTTCATTCCTACTCATTGTTCTCTAAGGACCTTTTGTAAGGGAAGAGACTTTTGAAAGAGAGAGTTTGTGGTCTTTTGACTACTCAGAAATTGCTTGTACTTGAGATTGTGGAGTTGGGTACTCCGGTGTAATTGTGATTTCTTTGTGATAGTGGAAGTAGCTAGAATCCTTCTGGGGAAGGCGGGGAGTAGAGCTGGGTGCTCGAACCTCGATAACATATCCTTGTGTTTGCGTTTGGTTTACATTCTTGCACTTATTACTTGCTTATCATCATCATTGCCATATTTACTTGCTTTCATTCATCTTGTGAATCTTGTTGGGTGATTGTTACATCTTAATTTTTAATTTGTCCATTGATTAGCATTTTCACCTATTCACCCCCCCTCTAGGTTATTTTCAATTGGTATCAGAGCTTGGACTCTAGGTTTTGGCTTAACATCCATAGAGAGATCCTTAAAATTTGCTAATCAACATTTTCATTCATACATTCATACACTAGTAAACATGGCCGATAACATTAAAACCCCTCCTAAATTTGATGGACTTAATTTCCCTATTTGAAAGGTTAGGATGACTATATTTTTGCAATCTTTGGGTAGCTTAGTGGCCAAGTCCTTGACCAAACCCTATGTAGCACCCGATGGTGATGAGAGCACTTGGACCGACTTCAACTTTAGAGAATATGAGGCTAACTCCAAGGCCCAAAACTCCCTATTAACCGCCTTGAATGAGGATGACCTTACACGGGTAATTCATTGCCAATCCGCCTATGAGATTTGGCAACATTTATTGGTCACACACGAAGGGACTTCACAAGTCAAAAGAGCTAAGATAGATCTCTTGAGGTCCCAATATGAGTCATTCAAAATGATTGATGATGAGTCTATTGATAGTATGATTACAAGATTTACTAAAATCACTAATGGTCTTTCCTCCTTAGGTGATGACATCTCCAACGATCAAAAGGTGCGGAAAGTGATTCAGGCTCTTCCGTCTTCATGGGAGATAAAGGCCACCACCTTAAAAGAATTGAACGACAAGGACGAGATGGACCTCATTAGTCTCATTGGGAACCTAAAGACCCATGAGATGGAGAAGAAGGCAAGAGAAGAGGCCACTACTTCAAAGAAGAAATCCATAGCCTTCAAGACTTCATCCACCAATGATGACGATGAAGAAGACGAAGAAGAAGATGAGGAGCTAACTCTACTTGTGCGGAACGTCAAGAGGTTGTACCGGAAAAACAAGCTCAACTACCGGAGAAAATTGAAGGCAAAGAGGAGAGAAGGATCATTTGCTACAATTGCCGCAAACCCGGACATATCATGGCGGATTACCCGGAGTTTAAGAAGAAGATGACTTCCTCCTTCAAGCCAAGAAGCCGGGGGAAAAGAAAGCATACAAGGCAACGTGGGATTCGGAAAGCGAGTCTGAAGAAGAGGTGGATACGGCGAACATGTGTTTTATGGCAAACACTCCTAAGGTAACCCCTCAATCTCATGATGATGAAGATGATGAACTAAGTAAGGAAGTTCTTGTACATGCCTTTGTTGAACTTTCTGAAACTTATGACAATAAAAAGATTGAATGTTTTAAATTACAAAAAGAAGTTGCTTTTCTTAAAAATCAATTTGCTATGGTTTCTAAAGAAAAAGATGATCTCTCTTCTAATCTCATTTCTATTCAAGAAGAATTTAGTGCCTACAAGATTTCTTGTAAGGCAAAATCTCCTATGATTGATAAAAATGAAATTTCTTCTTTTAAATCTAAAATAAATGATTTTGAAAAGGTTTTAAATGATTGTGCTTTTAACACAAAGAAACTTGAGGACATGTTTTCTAAAAAGCTCACCTCTCATGTTAAGTATACTCATGCTCACACTACACATAACACTTCTCATGCTAAATCTTCCCATGTTCACAATTCTCATGCTCACAAATCACACACTCACTATGCTTTTAAATATGATAGAGTGTATAGATGCACTTATTGTGGTAAGAATGGACATTTGGCTAAATTTTATTATGACCAAGTAAATAGGACCAATAATCTTGTTTGGGTTAATGAAACTAACTCTTTAGGACCCAAGAAAATGTGGGTACCAAAATCAAGACCTAAATTATTTGATGTAGGTATACACCGAGGTCCCAAGATGTAGGGAGCGGTGGTACCTTGATAGTGGTTGTTCAAGACACATGACGTGGGATATCAACAACTTCACAACCCTATCAAGGTACATGGAAGGTGGCTCCGTCACCTTCGAGGATGACTCCAAAGGAACTATCATCGGTATAGGTAACATTCAAATTGGTGCATCTCCTATTATAGAGAATGTTGTTTTAGTAGATGGTTTAAAATATAATTTGCTTAGCATTAGTCAACTTTGTGACCGTGGACTTAAAGTTATTTTTGATGATTCTTCTTGCAAGATTTTTGATGTTAAATCCGATGTTTGTATTCTTACCGGTTTTCGTGACAATAATGTTTATATCATTGACATACTTAATTTAGATTGTTCTACTAAATGCTTGAATGCTTTTGATGAAAATTCTTGGCTTTAGCATAGAAGATTAGGACATGCATCTTTTGACCATCTTGCTAGAATTAATTCTAAGGATTTAGTAAAGGGTATACCTTGCTTGAAGTTTGAGAAAGACCGCATTTGTGGTGCGTGCCAACTTGGGAAACAAACCAAGTCTTCCTTCAAACCAATTAAGGATATCATGACTACTAGGCCCTTAGAACTAATTCATATGAGTTCTTTGGACCAACACAAACTAAAAGTTTAAATGGTAGTAGATTTGCATTTGTTCTAGTTGATGATTTTTCCCGTTTCACTTGGGTTTTCTTCTTGCAAAGTAAAGATCAAACATTTTCTCATTTCAAAATTTTTCGAAAAAGGGTTGAAAAAGAAAAGGGTTTTTCGATTTTGAGAATAAGGAGTGATAGAGGTGGTGAGTTTGTTAACCAACTCTTCATGACTTATTGTGATGAAAAGGGAATCAAGCATGAAATGTCTTATCCTAGGACTCCACAACAAAATGGAGTAGTAGAAAGGAAAAATAGAACACTTCAAGAGATAGCTAGGACAATGATAAGTGAATATGACCTCCCTCAATATTTATGGGCCGAGGCCGTAAACACCGCATGCTATATTTCAAATCGTATTTATGTGTGTAAGAATTCTTCCAAAACATCTTTTGAAATGTATCATTCTAGAAAACCTAATGTTGCATATTTTAAAGTTTTTGGATGCAAGTGTTTTGTTTTAAATACTAAGGAGAATTTGGGTAAATTTGATGCTAAGGCTTATGAAGCTATCTTTGTTGGATATTCTTCTACTAGCAAAGCATATAGAGTATTTAATAGATCTTCACTTACTATTGAAGAAACCATGCATGTTAAGTTTGAAGAATCTAATGTGGTTGTTGAGAATATTGTAGAGATTGAACCATTAGGTGAAGACATGGAGAGACTATCCTTGAAGGACTCACCCGCTCAAGAAGAAAAGCAAGAATCAATTGGTGATGTTCAAGAGGATAAAGAGGAAAGCTCTCAACCGCTTCCTAAAGCTTGGAGATACGCTACAAATCATCCTAAGGAGCTCATCTTGGGTGATGCATCTAAAGGAGTCACAACGCGCTCCAAACTCCATGACCTATGTGGTAACTTTGCTTTCATTTCTCATTTTGAACCCAAAGGCATTCTCGAAGCCGAGACGGACCCATATTGGTTGCTTGCCATGCAAGAGGAACTCAATCAATTTGAGCGCAACCAAGTTTGGCACCTTGTTCCTAAGCCCCACGATAGACCAATAATTGGTACTAAGTGGATCTTTAGAAACAAGATGGATGAGTCCGAAAATGTCATTAGGAATAAAGCTAGGTTAGTGGCCCAAGGTTACACTCAAGTTGAAGGAATTGACTTTGAGGAGACCTTTGCACCCGTAGCATGGCTTGAAGCCATACGGATGACACTAGCTTTTGCATCTTTCAAAAATTTTAAACTTTTTCAAATGGATGTGAAAAGTGCATTTTTGAATGGTTTTATTAATGAAGAAGTTTATGTTTCTCAACCTCCCGGTTTTGTTGATCATGTTCATCCCGATTTTGTTTTCAAACTTGATAAAGCTTTATATGGATTGAAACAAGCTTCTAGAGCTTGGTATGAAAGGCTTTCTAGTTTTCTAATTTCAAATGATTTTGTTAAAGGCAAAGTAGACACAACTCTATTTACTAAGCATGTTGATAATGATATATTAATTGTGCAAATTTATGTAGATGATATAATTTTTGGTTCTACTAATGAGCTTTTATGCAAGGATTTTGAAAAGGTCATGCAACTTGAATTTGAAATGTCTTCAATGGGTGAGCTCAATTTCTTCTTTGGACTCCAAATCAAGCAATTGCAAAACGGGACGTTCATAAGTCAAGCCAAGTACGCAAAGGAACTCGTAAAGAAGTTTGAACTTGAAGGCTCAAAGACTTGCAACACTCCCATGGCAACTACAACCAAGCTTGATAAAGATGACCAAGGTAAAAATGTTGATATTAAATTATATAGAAGCATGATAGGAAGTCTTTTATATTTAACGGCAAGTAGGTCGGATATCATGTTTAGTGTGTGTCTTTGTGCTAGATTTCAATCGTGTCCTAAAGAGTCCGATCTTATTGCGGTAAAACGCATTATTTGTTATATTAAGGGCACTATTGGGATGGGTCTATGGTATCCGAAAACCGGAGATTTCTCAATGACGAGTTATTCGGATGCCGACTATGCGGGTTGTAGAGTAGATAGAAAGAGTACTAGTAGGACATGTCAATTTCTTGGTAATTGTCTTGTTTCATGGTCCTCTAGGAAACAAAATTCCGTAGCACTCTCAACCGCTGAGGCGGAGTATGTTGCCGCGGGGGCTTGTTGTGCACAAGTCCTTTGGATGAAACATACTCTCCTTGATTTTGATTTGCATTTTGATCATATAAAAATATTTTGTGATAATACTAGTACTATAGACATGACTAAGAATGCAAATCAACATAGTAAGACCAAACACATTGAGATTAGATATCACTTTCTTAGAGATCATTTTGAGAAAGGAGATATAGATATTGATTATGTTTCTACGGATTTGCAACTAGCCGATATTTTCACTAAACCTCTTGATTTTGCTAGATTTTCGTTTATTTGTGGAGAACTTAATATTTGTATTATTGATTAAACATGTGATTCCTAACCCTTTTTGATGTATGACAAAAAGGGGAGAATAAGTTAGTGCATGATAAAAATAAATTTATATGGTCTTGGTTCCATATGAGTTTATATGAGTTTATATCCATATGAGTTTATATGAGTTTATATATGTTTTTGTTGTCTTGTTTTGTTTTCATGCGTTTTGAGAATTCTTGTGTTTGTTAATATCAAGAAAATAACATGTGATTTTCATTATTGTTTCAATTGGTTTAAATTGGTATCAAGAGCATTTATGTTTTTTATGTTTTCAACGAACTCTTGTGTTTTGAGTTTAAATGTCTTCTTTATATAGCATAATTTGAGGGGAGTTTTCTCCTCCCCTATATTTTTATTTGTAGCCTATTTGTTTTGTCATCATCAAAAAGGGGGAGATTGTTGGCCCAAAAGGTTACACTCTCCATTTATTGAGTTTTGATGATGACAAACCAAATTAGTGCTATTTGGTACTAATGAGTTTGTTTAAGATAAGTTTCAGGTTAGTACCACATTTGGAGGCCATTGCTTAGCTATTGCAACAACTTCTAGGTTTCATGAAGCAAAGAAGTCATATTGCATATCAAGGAAGGAATATAGAAGAAGGGGCTCTAGCAAGGCATAGCATGGCTCAAGACTTGAAGATTGCTCAATAAGATTTGTTTTTAGTTTTATAGGTCTAGAATTTTGTTAAAGAATGATGAATAGGTTTGAAGCTCTAACACACACGTTTTTGCGCACATCCTATTTCTAAGTTTATTTCATATAAATTATACAAAAAAATTGTTGGATACAAATCCTCTGCCTATATATCCATACTTATGTTTTAAACTAATTACTATTTAAAACATCTTCTGATAAAATTTTTATCTCCTCAAAATTTTGTCTGAAAAATGATTTTTGGCCTGAGCCGGTCGACCGCCCCGGTCGACCGTGCCTGTGTCAGGTTTTGCCGGTCGACAGTCCGAGTCGACCGTAGTTCTGGCAATGCACGTATCAGTGTGCATGTCTAACGGTCGACCGGGACGGTCGACCGGGACGAGCCTGACTGTAAGACCTCAGTCTCTGTTTGTTTCGGTCGACCGGGCCGGTCGACCGTAGCCGGCAACGGTCGTTTTCTTTGAACGTGCGGTCGACCGGACCGGTCGACCGGACTAGCCGTTGAACAGTAAACGGCTATTTTCTGGGCTGTTTTATATTTTGTCTTTTTGTGTTTAAAATTGGTTTAAGGGATATATTTCAAACCTAATACTCTCTGATTAATCCTAATTATGTTTTATCCTTTAACCCTAGCCCTCTCCTATAAATAGGGGTGTTTGGGGAGAGATTGTTTAACAACAATTATTATAAGAAAAATTCAAAAGTTTAAGGCATTCAAAAGAGCTTTGTTTCTTGGTTTTTGTGCTGAAATTCTCTCTCATTTTCTGAAGTGTTTTTGAAATTTTCTCTGATTTAATTTTCTTTCTTCACTTACAACAAGAGCTTCATTCCTACTCATTGTTCTCTAAGGACCTTTTGTAAGGGAAGAGACTTTTGAAAGAGAGAGTTTGTGGTCTTTTGACTACTCAGAAATTGCTTGTACTTGAGATTGTTGAGTTGGGTACTCCGGTGTAATTGTGATTTCTTTGTGATAGTGGAAGTAGCTAGAATCCTTCTGGGGAAGGCGGGGAGTAGAGCTGGGTGCTCGAACCTCGATAACATATCCTTGTGTTTGCGTTTGGTTTACATTCTTGCACTTATTACTTGCTTATCATCATCATTGCCATATTTACTTGCTTTCATTCATCTTGTGAATCTTGTTGGGTGATTGTTATCTTAATTTTTAATTTGTCCATTGATTAGCATTTTCACCTATTCACCCCCCCTCTAGGTGATTTTCAGGATTTCATGTCAAAAACATAGATATAAATTTTATATGTATATTGGATTCTATCCATATACAATATGCTTCAAAGTTGTTTCAATATTATGTTTTTGTATTTACATGTGTTTTGGAAAAATCAGATTCCCATTTCAAAGTTTGATTTTTGAAAAATACCGATTTTGGTTTAGAGCCTAATTTCAATATCACAAAAATAGTTCAAATTATTTGTAATATGTGTTGAATTTTAGTCACACATATTTGTATTTCAAAGATCTTATAAGAACTTATTTTTGTGAAATTTATGTAATTTTATGAGATTTTTTTGGTAATAAAAAGATAAGTTTTTCAATCCTTAAATCCCGGTCAGTTTGCTCTGGTGGTCGACCCTCTCGGGAGGGGGCCGGTCGACCGGGCGGTCGACTGTTGGCTAGGTACGGTCGACCGGGCAGTCGACCGCTGGCACAATGGTCAGAAAATTGACCGTTGGCTGGTCGACCGGCCGGTCGACTGGAAGGGCAGAATTGCCCTTTGCTGTTGCCAACGGGCAGAATTGTTTTTGGGGTATAAATACCCACTTCTTTGGGCTGTTTCATACAACAATTTCAAGAGCAGTAATTCTCATCCTCTTAAGTGTTTTAACAGCAAGTTTTAAAAGAGTTTTTGAGCTTAAAGATTTTATCTTTATTTGTTTTTAAAGGGGTTGGAAAAATCAAGAAAAGGAGAAGTCTTTGGGAGTTGTTTTGATTTTCTTTTATATTTCAATATAGAGTTTTTTTCAAGAGTTTTTCTTTGTGATTTTGATTTCCAAACTCTTTATTTTCTCACACTTGAGCTATCTATCTATCCTATCTATTATGATCTATTTTGTGAAAAAATTGGTTTGTGGTTGTTGATACCATCAAGAGTTGCAAACCCTTCTTACTTTGTGATATCTCTCTAGTGAGAGGTGATTGTGTTGTTATCCCTCTAGTGAGAGGTGATTGTAGAGGTTGTGTTGGTATCCCTCTTAGTGAAGAGGTGATTAGTGGAGTTGTGACTTTGAGCCTTATCCCTCTTGTGTGAGGTTGATAGTTGTTTGGCTAAGTGCCTATCCCTCTAAGTGTAGAGGTGATTGTGTTGTGCCTTGCCTCTTGTGTAGAGGTTGTATTGTTGGAGAGAGGAGTTGTGTACTCCCGGTTTGTATTTCCCAAATCCTCAGTGGAGGTTCCCTATGTGGGAAGTCCTGTGGATGATATAGTGAAAATCCTTCTGTGTGAAGGCGGGGACATAGAGCAGTGGCTCGAACCTCGAAACATATCTTGGTGTTTGTGTTTGATCCACTATCTCTAAACTCTCTCTCTTTTATATTGTATCTTGCATTGATTCATATCGTTCATATCATTTATATGCTTGGGTTTGATTGTGTGCCATACTTGTGTTAAATCAAGAGAGCTTTACATAGCACCTCAACTCCTATTTAAGAGGAATCTAGAGGAGTTAGTCCAGAGCCCTTTACCGGGAATTCAGCTACACTCTTTGGTTACATTAAGTGTATTGCTATTTGTTTTAATTCCGTATTATTTGTCATTAGATTAGCTTACAAAACTTATTCACACCCCTCTAGGTGTACTTTCACGACCCGCATAGCCACATACTATAGCAGTAGTATTGTGAAATCCTAACACTATCTATTTATCAACTCTAAACTTTATTTTTCTGTGCATGTTTCACGTCGATCAAATTTTGGCACCGTTGCCAGGAAGGGACGATAATTTTTTTTAAATTTACAACCGGTTAACATTTTTCTTCTTTATTTTTTTTACAGGGACAAATTTAGGAAAATAACTATTGCAGTGGATATATTGCTATTCTGTGACTCTGCCCAAGAAGAAAGAGCACTAGAGCCCTCCTCTTTGCCGCGAAAACGCGACCAAAGCCGCATTTGCGCAGCAAGGAGGTGAACTACTCACCTTTGTTTTGTGCAGGGTGGGTGAATTGGAAAAATACATATTTTGTAATATTTAGATTTTCTGTTTAATATTTTTTGCACACTGTTTCTAACTCAACAGTAACCCGTGATTGTTAAAATTAAAAATGATTAGACTTGCATTTAGGCATTTGTTTAATTCATTTACTTTTACATTACTGTTGAAAAGTACTGGAGTAAAGATACGTCTGCATCGCATGTAGCTTAGGAAAGACACTTGTATGATATATTGCTTGAGTGTTATTTTAGCTATATACATGCACACGCACTAAAATGAATTCAGGGCTTGACCTATAAACAAGATAAGGTGGGGGGAGTCATTATCCTTCCTTAACCCGAAAATCATCTCCATTGCACTCACTAACCCAGCCTAATTAAAACTGAGTAGACATTGGCCCTAGAGATATCTCGGACTCAATAGGAGATTGACCTCGGGATGAAGTCGTTAGAGTTTGACTCGGGTCAAATCGGTGTCTAAGGTTGGGGATTAAGAGACAAGATCCTTGAAAACCAGTGGTTTGGCATAATTAAGGCTCGTTGCTCTGCCCGGATATCTCCTACTGTGTTTTGCCCCATCTGACCGATTAACTTATGGTCAGACTACTACATATACCTTTCCTGGACAGTCAACCAGTTAGGAGTCGTTTAGATCTAAGGTCTACCCTAACATAAGTTAGATTTTTTTTTATTTATCTTTGTTTATTTGTTTGTTTTTGTTTTTATCCTCTTTGTGAAAATGGATTTTAATCACAATTTTCCAACTTTAATATGAATCCATATTTCACCCCAACCTCTTTTGACTTGGATATCATCAACCCGTCATTACATACTTTAGCCAACAAAGTATACCGGATTGGTTTTATCCAAATCAACATATGCCACAATCCCAGCATAATGAACGATTTGAGATCATCGCCTCTACTCTTCACCGAGTCAGTAGGGATACAACTCCCCCGAGTCATTTTATCAACCACCTTACCAACATTCAACTTTATATACACTTTTTCTAAAACAACCAATTGAAGAAAAATCTGAGTTAGAAAAGTGTCTAGAAGCCTTGCATAAATCCAAATGATAAATTCAAAATCTGATGGACTCACAAATCCCACAAAATTTTCAAATCCAAGATTCTTACTCCATTTTCCAAGTCCCACCACAACAAGAAGAACCTATTGACTTAAAAAAGAGTATAAAATACATGATGCAATCCCAAAATAGTTTTACCCAGTCTATCAATAAGTTAGAAGTAAAAGTAAGTCAATTGATCAACACAATAAATGATAGGAATGAGAAAACTCTCCCTACTCAATTTTTGATCATTCCTGATTTTTCTAGCCATATTGATAGGAGCCAAGAATTATCGTGTCATAAAAACTTCAACTAAGATTCAATTCCACCACAATATATTGAATTTGACCAATCTCAAACCTTGGACAAATTGGCAAGTTTTCACTTCAACAAAATTGAACTTGAATATGAATGTGATCCTGATCCCTAATTTTGTGATTCAATTTCACTTTTCGAATCTATGTAGATTCTGATATCCTTACCCGATTTGGACCCAATTCTCGAGCCAATATTGATTCCTGTACCTATAAATTTAGAACATGAACCACCAATTTTAGATAATTACATTCCATTAATGAAAAATGAATGTGAACTTTAATTCTTTGATTTGGACTCAACTCTTGAACCAAAACCGACTCTTGAACCTAAACTTGATTTAAGTCACATTCTCGAGTCAGTATTGATTCCCATATCTTCTACTCTTGAGCCTAAATCAGCTATTTCACCGATTCATATTCCAGTGTTGGACCTAGGTATAGACCATTATGACTCCGAGATGATATTCCTAGATTAATCATATAACCGGGATGATTTTCATGTAAGGATCTTGCATGATCCTAATCAAATAGGGGATAGTAAAAATGTAAATAGGAAAGAAGTCATCAAAGGTGAGTGTCACCAACCACCACATTATTTAGATTGGGCAGCAACGCTTACCCCAATCCGACCACCACTGGAACCACCATCTTTAGGTATCATTTTCCCTTCCATTTCTTCTTTTTCATGCATGGATGCATCCATTCAAATATTGAGGACAATTAATGAGATAGGTGTGGGGAGGGTTCTAACATAAGTTTTTTTTTAATATAGAAAATATTATCTTTTCTTTAAAACTTTTTGAAACGAAAAACAATATTTTGACTTTTTTGTGTAAGAACATAAGTTAATTTTAAGGAATACGAGAATCATAACTAGAATTTCTTATACTTGGTCAAAATAAGATTATTTATTTGATTTCTAGGTTTAGGAAGAAAAATTAGAAAAGTAACTTAATCTTGATTTTTCCTTGTCGAAATATGCATACTTTATACACTTACACACTTAGGGTTCAAAAACAAAATATTATGCCTTAATATATATATATATATATATATATATATATATATATATATATATCTCTGATTAAGCTCGGTATTTGTGCCTCATAAAGCATAAGTTCACGCCTAAAAGTGATCCATACTATAAATAAAATCTTTAATTTTGTGGCCTTGTTTACTCGAGTCCTTAAGTCCTTGGGCTGTTTTCTCACCTAGAGCCCTAAGACCGTCCGGTTCGGGAGTCATCGACCAAAGGCTCGCTAGATGGGCAAATTAGAAAGCCTAATAAAACTAAGAGATATTATCACCATAATATGTAAAAATAAGGCATAAGAGTTAGAGTTAAAAATCCTTAGTCAAAACATTCACGGTCACAAGGTGCATATAATTTAGGGTAAAATAATAGACAAGATGAGAAATATAATTTTAATCCTTACTTTGATTGATAACAAATTTTTGAATAGAGACTAAGTTTAGAAATCAATAATGTGGTAACCTTGTGACTTATAGATTACTTGGTTTTTCCAAGAATACTTCAAATATTTTCTCTCTTTTCAAAATGCGTTTTCAAAAATACTAACACTTTATTTTTTTCTTTTATGAATTTTGTGGGTGTAATTTATTGAAAATTTTCATGAGACAAAACTCGTCCTCTAGGAATAACGCAGAGGTTTAATGGCTTGTTGCACGTGCTAAGTGCAACCGTGATTCCTACGAAAGTGAGTTAGATTAGAGTAGCTCTGTTTTTCTTTTTATTTGCTTTTCTTGAGGACGAGCAAAAGATAGGTGAGGGGGGGTGATCGTACATGTATATTATATTATTTATTAGTACATTCCTACACTTATCTTATAATAAACTCTGCTAATAACTTTCTTTTTGTTTAATGTTGTGCGGGCCTTGTTTAATGGAGGAGAGAAAATGAGCCCAAAATCTCAATTAAATTCAGATTTAAATGAGTTTAAACCAAAATCAAGAATTGGGACAAATATTCAAAAGATGTAGGGGATAACCGCAGCTCTAATTAAAGATCAGACCTATCAGAGAAGATAATACCAAATAAAAATTAGTTAAAATCAGATTTATATGGATCGATTTGGTTAGCTTGAAGATTAACGGGATATTGCCAAATTCGGAGCTCAAAAGGACATCCTATCAGAAAATGGGAGTATCCAAACAGCGATTATCCATGCGACCAAAGATCTGGCCCAACAACCAAAGCTTTGCCATGGCTAGATGCTAGCCGTTGGGCCAACGTCTGTGGTCTTATCTTCTCACATGCTTTCCCCTCTCCTTTTCTCCTATAAATACCACCAGTTTAGAAGGCAGACATGCACCACTAGTAAAGAGCTAGGATTAGAGCTTTTGTTTTAGTTTAACTTAGTATTTTTGTTTTTTTCTTCTTATGTAATTTTCTGTTTATTTAAAAACTTAGATTAGAGAAGAGATTCGTGTTAAAAGGAGATAGAGGATTGTATTGAGAAGTGACGCCAATGTAATTTTTTTCCTTTCTTTCATCGTTTTTCAATTTAATCAAAAGTTTACTTTTCTTCTTATGTTTTACTTTACTTTTTTGTGTTTGATTATATATCCAAGTGAATTTAGTAGCATCAAAAACGTCATGCCTTTGCGAGTGCCACCGATAGCTCATGATGATGGATTCCTCCTTTTTAATGTTTGTATTATTTCATACTTACTTTTATAAGTCTTGATGATGTAATGTGGATCTGGACTGAATTTGATCTTATGGGTTATGAGCTGATCGCCTCCGAATCGAGCTAAAATTTCGCCAATGATCCAAGGTATGATAATCAACATAAGAGGTAAGTATGTTTTTAGATCTTTCCTTTCTTTCTTTTCATTTTTTAGTTTAGAAAATATCTTTAAAAAGACCTACACCACTTCTTTTTTTTTCATTTCTTTTGATATTTGACTTTTAACTTAATTTAGTTTCATTTTTCTTTTCTTTTAAAAAATTAAGAAGAAATGTTTTAACCGGCTTTTAGTAAACTTAGAAAGATTATTGAAATGCTTTCATCGCAGTCCCTCCTTGTGAATCACGACCCGTATAGCCACTTGCTATAGTGGTAGTATTGAGGAACCCTAGCACTATCTATCTATCAACTCTAAACTTTATTTTTCTGTGCAGGTTTTACCTCAATCAGACACTAGCTGGGTCAAGACCAGGCTCAGGCTGGAGTCAGGACCATAGACCAAAAATCAAGTATCGATAATAAATATGAAAAAAAATAAAAAATACGGGCAAAAAATTGAGACACATATTTGGATACGTATTTCAGGAACAGATGTTACAGTATCAGTTGAGATTTCACCGGATGTGACAGCGGGTGGAGATCATGTAGCCGTTTTGGATGCTGAATAGGTTGATTTGATTGTAGCGAAAAGAACCAAGATGAATCCAAGAAAGTGGGTGAAGAAGCATGAATCTAAAGTTAGTGAGCTAGACAAACTCAAGTTGGAGATCGTTGTTCTCTATGGTGATTGAGATGAAGAGGTTCATATAACTCAGCCGGTTGGGTTTGTTGCTGTAGAATTGATTTCAGTTGATTTGATTGGTTGAGCTCGGTGGAGCTTGTTTGGATGAACTACATGTGACTTAATCTCTTAGACAGAGGTACGTAGGCAGTTGTAATGGCGCAGCTAGTTGCTGAACTGAAGTTGATAATTCATAGTATTCAGCTCAAATTTATGAAATTTTTACTGAGGTTGAAAATTGTGGGGGAGAAGATGAAAATCGGAGTTTTCAAACTCAATTGTATAGAGTAGAGAAATTTGAAGTTCAATGTACATGAAGTACACAGTGGAAAGAAGAAAGGAACATCAGGAGACCGCTGTTGACATGCACTAGGAGCAGTCGACGGTGGATACATGGATATACCGGATAGAGACTGCACATTTAACAATCTATTGACAACTATTGCATAGTTGTCGACAGCCGTGGCTCAGTCTGTCAACAGGACAACTCAGGTGTCGATAGGTGCCCAACCTGAGAGTTAAGTTAGCTCTGTCTGTCGAAATGCCCATTGGAGGTGTTGACAGTTGCGGGTTCTGGGCAGTTTTCAAATAGAATTCTGACTTATTCTAATTTCAGAGTTTTTGGTATTTTTTTCTTCGTGGATTCTCTATCTATAAATTGAGGGGTACTGTTATATACAACCTTGAGAGGTGAATTGTATTGAGAGTTTTAGGGCTAGTTTGTTTGAGGGAGTCTATGATTTAGTGTGTAGTTTCTCTAATTTAGATCTTTGGATCATTTTGTAACTCTTATAACTCAGTTGTTTGAATAAGATCTTCTCCCTTCCACTCCGAGGACGTATTCAAGTTTCCAAAACTCATTAAATTGTTCATTGCTTGCTTTCTCTATTTGGTTGTTTGGTTCGTGCTATATTGGTTTGTGATTGACTTGGTGCTGGAACGCTGATCTCGGTGATTAATGTGTCATTGGATTCCTCCGGAGGGACAACATCTCTCTCTCTCTCTCTCTCTCTCTCTCTCTCTCTCATAAAGACACACCTAACTCTATGTTTAAACGAGAGATGGATAAGTATCAAGAACTTGATTTCCAATATTAAAAAAGAAATTTGAAGTATTGTGATGTACAAAGATTTCTTACTCAAATCCATTTGCATTAACCTATTTTGGTTCATCATAAGTAAGTCAAGGTTTGATTCCTAAGAAAAACAAACCGCTTTAGTACGTAGCTGCCACCTTCAAAGACTTTTATGTAAGGATTTCTTCACTAGTATAGAAAACTAAAACGATGTCGGTTTTAGACTGACATCAAAATGAAATGATGTCCGACATCTATTCGCGTGTCGTTGTAAGTGGGAGGCAAAGATGTCGGTTCTAAAACTGGCATGAAATACTCATTTTTTTTAAAAAATTATAAAACAACATTGCTGACGTCCCATGGACCACTCCATAGTCTTCCTCGATGACGCCATCGCCAACCGTCGCGGAGAGCTCGACATCCTCAAGACTACAAAGCTTCTGCCGAAGCTACTAGAAAAGATCGCAGGCAGTGTCACCGATATCCCTCACACCAAATCTGCCCCCCCCACCAACAACTCCCATGGCTCCTCTTCCCTCATGCCAAATCCCTCAAGCCTCTCTGATAATAAAAATCTACACTGTAACATCCCATCCTCAGAATACGTACTCAGATGCGTATCCTGATTTTTTTTATTATTATTATTTATTATTTTCTCTTACAATGGAAGGTACTGCGTGATTTGATCTCTCTGACAATCAGATTGGGTCAATTTTAGTTTTAAACACTGTTTCCAAATATTTTAGATTTTTCATAATTTTTCAGATTTTTTCTGAATTATTTTTATAAACACCCTAAAATCGGGATTAATCGGTACCGCTGGTTTATTCCTGGATTTTTAATTTACAACTGGGATCAAATTTTGAGAAACCGCTTTCATATATCTACTTAGAATAATATTTAATACCTTAATTTATTTTTTGAAAATTTTCAGAATTTATCGGATTTTTGCCAGTTCTGGCGTCGATCGATACTGGCGGCCGATTCCAGGATTTTTAATTCAAAATCTATAAAGAATTTCTTGAAACGAATTTCACCAGGAGTCTTAGCATAATATTCTTGATTTTTGAGAATTTTTGCGGGTCGTTCCGAGATACTTGATTTCGGGACGATTTCGGTATTTTTCCGAAAGTTTTCCGCATTCGCAACCGAATCCCGGGAATCCGCCACTCTAATTGTTTTCACTTTTTCTTTCAAGAAAATATCTTCTTTTCATTTTCTTTTCCTTTTTCCTTTCTCTTTCCTTCCACCAAATTCTCCAAACTTCTCCAATCTTCCACCAACAATATCTTCTCCAAAATATCTTCTCCACCAAAAATATCTTCTCCAAAATATCCCAAACCACTCAAACACCTCTCCCATCACCATGGCCGGCCAAGAGACACCTCACTCTCCATTTTTACAAAAAAACCCCTTCCCTAAACATTTTTACATCACCTTTACAAAATCCAATTCATATATAAACCTTTCCTTCTTCATTTCACTTCATTTTTCTCTTCACCAACCCTTTAACCACCACCAACTCCTCCTTCATCTCCACCACAACAACAACCACTACAACTTCTCTAACTCCCTACCTTCATCTTCTTCCTCCTCCATCTCCATTTAAACCACCACAACTTCAACAACTCCACCAAAGCCTCCACCTTCTCCTTTACCTTCTCCAAAACTACCACCACCACAAACCTCTCCACAAAACCACCCGCCATCATCTCCTCAAGGGCCGGCCACTCCTTTGGATTGGGGCCGAGCTCTTCTTCGTTGGTATCATCTCCGGTGATTATTCCGGTAATCGTTTACGATTATTCCGGTAATCATTCCGGTGACGATTATAACGACACCACTACCAACAAAATCACCTTCCCTTCCCTCTCCTCCTCCTTCTCCTTGGGGCCGGCCACTCCCTAGGCCACCACCAAGGGGCGGCGCACCACCCTAGGGCCGGCGACCATCCAAGGGCCAAGCCCTTTCCTTTGATCGCTTCGTGGTTTTCCTCTCCCGGGGAATCGGACGCGTAAAACTTCAAAATTGGCATTTTAGGCGAGTGACTTTCCTCGCCAGAAAATGGACTTGTAATTAATCATTGTTATGTTGTATTTTGTATCAGTACAGTGTGGTTGTACGGGTGTGTGTGTTGTAATCTATGATCATGTCTGATATACTGTAATGCTTGTAATAGGATAGAACAACTCGTGCGGCAGTTCAACCTCCGGTCTCTCACTATCTCGAAAGAGAGGTGATTGGGACCGTCAGGTTTCTCAGTTCAACCTCCGGTCTCTCACTATCTCGAAAGAAAGGTGATTGGGATCGTTAGGTTTCTCAGCTCCACTTGGTTATATCACCATCACCAAAGTAATCACCCTTTTCCTCTCTCCCTCCTCCTCTTTTTATATTGACCGACGCGGATCTCGCTCCCGCGTCCAGGCAACGCCTTAACGCGGCCTCCGCGTTCTTATATTGACGCAACGCGGAGTCCATGCCCGCGTCTGTGCCCCTTTCGTGTCTGCACGACGCGAAGCTAATGCCCGCGTCTGTGTTCTCCTCGTGCTAACGCGACGCGGAACCCACGTCCGCGTCTGCGTACTTCTGGATCGCGGGCGTCGAAACCCCGCGTTTGTGGCATCAACGCAACGCTATTATCGCGTCTGCTATTCCCGCGTCCGCTATTATCGCGTCTGCTATTCCCGCGTCCGCTATTATCGCGTCTGCTATTCCCGCGTCCGCTATTATCGCGTCTGCTACCTTCGCGTCTGTGATTCCCGCATGACTTGTCACTTAACGAATATCACCCTCTTGTCATGATATCACTTGACACCCGGCATGATTCACTTGACTCTTATGTTTATCACGATAACGGGAATGATGACCTGACATCTTGATTTCTACTTGATACATGATAGTACAACTGTACTCCTGACTTGTTCCTGCTCGTTCCCGGAATCTGATAATCAGCTAATAAACCGTAAAAAGGAACAACTTGCATCGGGTCGGGGGAAACTTGCGGCTATCAGTATATGTCCGTGTTTACAGTGGTATTAGGCATGTTGTGCAACTAAAATTTCCGGTCTGACCTGTGGGCCTCCAGGCGACCGAGGGGAGTGCTGGCTCCCTCCTTCTTTGTACCATCTTGATAAGGGCATCCTATAAGACCCTCCTGATCGCCTCGCGGCAGGTTCCGTCCACCAAGCAACGGAACAATCCTGGGCCGTGGTCCCGGGTATGCACGGGACCCACTGTAAACGTTGTTCGCTGATACCCCCGCTGGTTTCCAATAATAGCATCAACTTACTCAGATGTGGATGTATGTGAATTAGGACGCTATGGCACATACCTAGACATATGAGTAGGATGAGTAATAAGATTAAGCATTAACAGTGTTAATATCGTTGCATTCGGGCTTTTCCATCTATAACATGCTGTGTCTCCTTCTCATGCTTACTATTCATAATGCTGTATTAACTCTCATACCCTTATCTCTTATGCCACTTGGCAGTAACCTGAACTTTTGTTTGGGAGATTCTGACTCCCTTGAATTTGTATGTTCAGGTTCTGAAGCTTGGATTGAAGTGGAGCCCTCCACCGAAGATCAAGTTTTCCTCTCAGGGCAGGCTGACTAGTCTCAGCTCCTTTCGTACTTTTCTAGCTCGCGGGATTTTCCTTCAGCTCGTGAGCATCTTGTATTCATATTGTAAATTTTACTTTTGTACCTGGCTGTGATGTAAGATACATGTTGTAGTATATCACACCCAGTGATAACTTTGTAAATTGTACTCCGTATGTTGGTATATGTATAAATACTGCGTATTATCATACTGTGATTCTTGCCTGTACTGATGCTTAGCGTATATACGTATGGGTACTTCTGACCTGCGTATATACGTCGCAGTAATGTCTCCGTACCCTCGGGATCGGGGCGTTACAGGTTGGTATCAGAGCCTAGGTTCTCACACCTACAGTACAATCTAGCAGCAAATTAATGGAATGTTAATTTGCAATTGCTATGCATGAGTCTCAGTTATACAAGCCAACTACGATATACAAAGTTATCTATTCCTCCTTGACTCCTTTCTTTATGTCCTAAATCCCTTCTATCTTTCCAGTTTCCAGTCATCTTTTACCAACATAAATATGGATAGAAGGACGGGTCGTAATAGCTCCGGACAATTACCACCAAATGGACCCACGGGAGAGAATGCTGATATTCTGAGGGTCATTCAGAATATGATGGAGAATCAACAACAACAGACAGAACTCCTTCGGCAAGGGTTGACAGCTCCTAAGGAACAAAGGCCGGGGAATGTATCAGACTTTAGACGGTTGCAGCCGGCAATGTTCACAGGAGGAGAAAGACCACTAGATGCCGAACAATGGCTGATCGACACCACAGATCTTTTGAATGCATCCCGGGTCCCAAAAGAAAATCAAGTAGAGGTTGCCAAGATTCAACTAAAAGATGTAGCCAGAACTTGGTGGCTAGCTGAAGAAGCAAGACTGGAGAAGCCCATCACTTGGGACCAGTTTTCTAAGAGCTTTTACAGTAGATTCTTCCCTACCACAGCTCAGAAAGAGATGGAAGAGCAGTTCATCCGACTTCAGCAATGGAACCAATCTGTGGATGAGTATGCTGCTGAGTTCTTAAGGCTTAGCCGTTTTGCTTCATATATGGTGGCAGATGAAGAGAAGCGGGCAAGTAGATTCCAACAGGGCTTACAGATGGATATTCAGGTCCTCTTGATCCCCCAGCAGCTGAAAACATATTCTCAAGTCCTCACTATAGCTCGGGAGGTGGAGCGAGGACTGGAGAAAAAGAAATTTAACCTGATAAGGAATCAGGCCATGAAGAGGCCGCTTCCACAATTGGGGAGGGGAGGTCCATTCAGAGCTGCAAAAGTCCCGGCAATGAGACGACCATTTCGACCAGCCCCCTTCCAGATAACTCAATCATTACCTGTCTGTAATTATTGCCAGAAACCAGGTCATTCTCAACAAAATTGACGTAGGGCAAATGGATTATGCCTGGCATGTGGTTCCCGTGACCATACAATCGAAGGCTGTCCCCATAAAAGGACAGGAATAGTGAACCAAGCCTTGCCAGCACCTCCAGTACTAAATGGACAGAGGAACCAGGGACCAATGGCCAGGAGGGCCCCTCCCCAACAGCAAGTGATCCGCCCAGTCCAAAGGGGAGTTAGGACTGCAGCAGGTCGCGGAAGGGGACAAGCTTACAACCTGACAGCGGAAGAGGCTGAGACTTCTGAAGAGGTAGTGACAGGTAAGATCAGGATACACTCAAAACCTGTTCTAGCCCTCTTTGATTCTGGTGCTTCTCATTGTTACATATCAGATCGCTTCGTTGCCTTGCATTTTATACCTGTTAAATCTTTAGACCACCAATGGGAGATTAGTACCGGGAATGGGGTAGTCATCTCCACTAAAATTTGTATCAATTGTCCTGTAGAACTCTGTGACAGGACATTGACCATAGATATGCTCGTGCTAGATACCAAAGGGTACGACGTAATCTTAGGCATGACCTGGCTTAGCAAATACTATGCGGTCATTGATTGTCGAGATAAGAGAATTAATTTCAGGATTCCACTTCAGCCTGAATTTCAATTTGACGGGGAACTTAAGTCTGCCAAGAGAAAAACTCAGATGACTACTGCCAAGATTCAGAAAAAGGGAGTACCGGTTTGGGATGAATTCCCAGAAGTGTTTGCGGAAATCTCAGGACTCCCACCTGACAGGATGGTTGAATTCTCCATTGATACCATTCCAGGCACAGTTCCAATATCCAAAGCTCCGTACAGAATGGCACCCACTGAGTTAGAGATTCTAAAGAAGCAGCTGCAAGAATACTCTGATAAGGGGTTAATTAGGCCAAGTACTTCACCATGGGGAGCTCCAGTACTATTGGCAAACAAAAAGGATGGTGGTAAACGGTTATGTATCGACTATAGGGAATTGAACAAGGTTACCATCAAAAATAAGTACCCCTTACCAAGAATTGATGATCTTTTTGATCAACTTCATGGAGCTCGAGTCTTTTCTAAATTGGATTTACAATCAGGTTATCATCAGCTAAAGGTAAAGAAAGAAGATATTCAAAAGACAGCATTCAGGACTCGTTATGGCCATTACGAGTTTCTAGTCATGCCCTTCGGAGTCACCAATGCCCCTGCAGTCTTTATGGATTTGATGAACAGAGTATTCTCACCATATTTGGATCAGTTTGTAGTTGTATTTATAGATGATATCTTGATATATTCCAAGAATGACAAAGAGCATGCAGAACACTTGAGGATAGTGTTGCAGACTCTCCAACAGGAACAACTTCATGCTAAGCAGAGCAAGTGTGACTTCTGGTTAGACTGTGTAGCTTTCCTTGGGCATATGATTTCAGAAGAAGGAATTTCAGTTGACCCCAGCAAAATCCAGGCAGTAAAGGACTGGCCAACACCAAAGACGGTAACAGAGATTAAGAGTTTTATCGGATTAGCTGGATATTACCGGCGTTTTGTCCAAGATTTCTCTAAGATCGCAGCCCCGTTAACAAAGCTCACCCGAAAAGGAGAAAAGTATGTATGGACAGAGGAATGTACTGCAGCATTTGAACAATTAAAGGAAAGACTCATTACAGCTCCAGTCTTAAGGACTCCCGCAGGAAGAGGAGGGATGGTTATATACAGTGATGCATCCGGAAAAGGCCTGGGATGTGTAATTAATGCAGCATGATCATGTCATAGCCTATGCATCCAGGCAATTGAAACCACATGAGAGAAATTATCCAACTCATGACTTAGAGCTGGCAGCAGTAATATTTGCATTGAAGATCTGGAGGCATTATCTTCTGGGAGACAAGGTGTTAATCTACACAGATCACAAGAGTCTTAAGTATATTTTCACGCAGAAAGAATTAAATATGAGACAGAGACGGTGGCTTGAATTGATGGCGGACTATGATATAGACTTACAATATCATCCTGGTAAGGTCAATACAGTACCAGATGCATTGAGCAGGAAGCCAGAAAATAAAATGCTAGTACAACTCACTCAACAGAAGGAGCTGATTCAGGACATCACAAAATTGGACTTAATACTAGTACGAGGAACTGGTAAGTCAGGACAGTTAATGACTTTTCAGATTCAATCAACCCTGATGAATGAGATTAAAGAAGCTCAAAAGGAAGACCCCAGATTACAGAAATTCAGAGCTCAAGTAGAGGTGGGATTAAGAACTGATATCCGTATTCATTCGGATGATGCACTTTATTTTGGTAACAGAATTTGTGTTCCCCAAGGAGAAGTTCGACAGAAAATTCTGGCAGAGGCACACAGTTCGGCTTATTCCATACACCCAGGAGGAACTAAAATGTATCAAGACATAAAGCAGCAGTTTTGGTGGAATGCTATGAAGAGGGAGATAGCCCAATATGTGGCCAAGTGCTTGGTTTGCCAACAGATAAAGATAGAACACCAGAGAACAGCTGGACTGCTACAACCCTTACCGATACCCGAATGGAAATGGGAACATATCACCATGGATTTTGTCACGGCTCTACCCCGCAGTCCTAAGGGTAATAATGCAGTATGGGTGATCATCGATCGCCTCACAAAATCAGCTCACTTCATACCATTCAGAGTTGGTCAAACAACAGAAGTTCTGGCAGACAAATATATGAAGGAAATAGTTCGTCTGCATGGAGTTCCGGTTAGCATTGTATCGGATAGAGACACAAGATTCCGATCGCATTTCTGGGAAAGTCTCCAAGAAAGCCTAGGAACTCGTCTGAAATTCAGTACTTCATATCACCCTCAGACAGACGGACAATCTGAACGAACTATCCAAATTCTTGAAGACATGCTGCGAGCCTGCATAATTGAATTCAAAGGATCATGGGAAGACTATCTTCATCTGGCTGAATTTTCTTATAATAACAGCTATCAGGCCAGTATCAAGATGGCTCCATTTGAAGCATTGTATGGTAGAAAATGTAGGTCGCCGTTATGTTGGGACGAAGTCGGTGAGAGAAGACTTTTGGGGCCAGATATACTCATTCAGACAACAGACAAAGTCAGAATTATTAGAGATCACCTCCAGGCAGCACAGAGCCGACAGAAAAGTTGGGCTGACACTAACAGGAGACCATTAGAATTCAGAACAGGTGATCATGTATTTTTAAAGATATCACCAACAAAAGGGGTAATCCGATTCGGTACGCGCGGGAAACTTAGTCCAAGATATATCGGCCCTTTCGAGATTTTGGATCGTGTGGGAGAAGTAGCTTACCGATTGGCATTACCGCTGTCATTAGAAGGAATTCATAATGTCTTTCACATATCACAGCTACGGAAGTATGTCAAAGATGAGAGCCATATTCTAAATCACTCAGATATGGAACTACAACCAGATCTATCTTATAGAGAGCAACCGATGGCCATTCTGGACAAAAGTATCAAGACTCTAAAGAATAAGACAATACCACTAGTATTAGTTTCTTGGAATAGACACGTTCCAGGGGAGGCCACATGGGAAAGAGAGGATGTTATTCGTGAGCGTTACCCTCAACTATTCACATCTTAGTTGGTAAAATTCCTCCTTCCTATTCTTCTTTACCGTCATATCCCCCTTCCTGAAATTTCGAGGACGAAATTTTTTGTAAGGTGGATGGATTGTAACATCCCATCCTCAGAATACGTACTCAGATGCGTATCCTGATTTTTTTTATTATTATTATTTATTATTTTCTCTTACAATGGAAGGTACTGCGTGATTTGATCTCTCTGACAATCAGATTGGGTCAATTTTAGTTTTAAACACTGTTTCCAAATATTTTAGATTTTTCATAATTTTTCAGATTTTTTCTGAATTATTTTTATAAACACCCTAAAATCGGGATTAATCGGTACCGCTGGTTTATTCCTGGATTTTTAATTTACAACTGGGATCAAATTTTGAGAAACCGCTTTCATATATCTACTTAGAATAATATTTAATACCTTAATTTATTTTTTGAAAATTTTCAGAATTTATCGGATTTTTGCCAGTTCTGGCGTCGATCGATACTGGCGGCCGATTCCAGGATTTTTAATTCAAAATCTATAAAGAATTTCTTGAAACGAATTTCACCATGAGTCTTAGCATAATATTCTTGATTTTTGAGAATTTTTGCGGGTCGTTCCGAGATACTTGATTTCGGGACGATTTCGGTATTTTTCCGAAAGTTTTCCGCATTCGCAACCGAATCCCGGGAATCCGCCACTCTAATTGTTTTCACTTTTTCTTTCAAGAAAATATCTTCTTTCATTTTCTTTTCCTTTTTCCTTTCTCTTTCCTTCCACCAAATTCTCCAAACTTCTCCAATCTTCCACCAACAATATCTTCTCCAAAATATCTTCTCCACCAAAAATATCTTCTCCAAAATATCCCAAACCACTCAAACACCTCTCCCATCACCATGGCCGGCCAAGAGACACCTCACTCTCCATTTTTACAAAAAAACCCCTTCCCTAAACATTTTTACATCACCTTTTACAAAATCCAATTCATATATAAACCTTTCCTTCTTCATTTCACTTCATTTTTCTCTTCACCAACCCTTTAACCACCACCAACTCCTCCTTCATCTCCACCACAACAACAACCACTACAACTTCTCTAACTCCCTACCTTCATCTTCTTCCTCCTCCATCTCCATTTAAACCACCACAACTTCAACAACTCCACCAAAGCCTCCACCTTCTCCTCTACCTTCTCCAAAACTACCACCACCACAAACCTCTCCACAAAACCACCCGCCATCATCTCCTCAAGGGCCGGCCACTCCTTTGGATTGGGGCCGAGCTCTTCTTCGTCGGTATCATCTCCGGTGATTATTCCGGTAATCGTTTACGATTATTCCGGTAATCATTCCGGTGACGATTATAACGACACCACTACCAACAAAATCACCTTCCCTTCCCTCTCCTCCTCCTTCTCCTTGGGGCCGGCCACTCCCTAGGCCACCACCAAGGGGCGGCGCACCACCCTAGGGCCGGCGACCATCCAAGGGCCAAGCCCTTTCCTTTGATCGCTTCGTGGTTTTCCTCTCCCGGGGAATCGGACGCGTAAAACTTCAAAATTGGCATTTTAGGCGAGTGACTTTCCTCGCCAGAAAATGGACTTGTAATTAATCATTGTTATGTTGTATTTTGTATCAGTACAGTGTGGTTGTACGGGTGTGTGTGTTGTAATCTATGATCATGTCTGATATACTGTAATGCTTGTAATAGGATAGAACAACTCGTGCGGCAGTTCAACCTCCGGTCTCTCACTATCTCGAAAGAGAGGTGATTGGGACCGTCAGGTTTCTCAGTTCAACCTCCGGTCTCTCACTATCTCGAAAGAAAGGTGATTGGGATCGTTAGGTTTCTCAGCTCCACTTGGTTATATCACCATCACCAAAGTAATCACCCTTTTCCTCTCTCCCTCCTCCTCTTTTTATATTGACCGACGCGGATCTCGCTCCCGCGTCCAGGCAACGCCTTAACGCGGCCTCCGCGTTCTTATATTGACGCAACGCGGAGTCCATGCCCGCGTCTGTGCCCCTTTCGTGTCTGCACGACGCGAAGCTAATGCCCGCGTCTGTGTTCTCCTCGTGCTAACGCGACGCGGAACCCACGTCCGCGTCTGCGTACTTCTGGATCGCGGGCGTCGAAACCCCGCGTTTGTGGCATCAACGCAACGCTATTATCGCGTCTGCTATTCCCGCGTCCGCTATTATCGCGTCTGCTATTCCCGCCGTCGCGTCTGCTATTATTAT
Organism: Agave tequilana; assembly: GCA_038442645.1. Classification (NCBI taxonomy): domain Eukaryota; kingdom Viridiplantae; phylum Streptophyta; class Magnoliopsida; order Asparagales; family Asparagaceae; genus Agave; species Agave tequilana. The sequence goes on from JAVJIF010005288.1 coordinate 143,876, forward strand.
CGCGTCTGCTATTCCCGCGTCCGCTATTATCGCGTCTGCTACCTTCGCGTCTGTGATTCCCGCATGACTTGTCACTTAACGAATATCACCCTCTTGTCATGATATCACTTGACACCCGACATGATTCACTTGACTCTTATGTTTATCACGATAACGGGAATGATGACCTGACATCTTGATTTCTACTTGATACATGATAGTACAACTGTACTCCTGACTTGTTCCTGCTCGTTCCCGGAATCTGATAATCAGCTAATAAACCGTAAAAAGGAACAACTTGCATCGGGTCGGGGGAAACTTGCGGCTATCAGTATATGTCCGTGTTTACAGTGGTATTAGGCATGTTGTGCAACTAAAATTTCGGTCTGACCTGTGGGCCTCCAGGCGACCGAGGTGAGTGCTGGCTCCCTCCTTCTTTGTACCATCTTGATAAGGGCATCCTATAAGACCCTCCTGATCGCCTCGCGGCAGGTTCCGTCCACCAAGCAACGGAACAATCCTGGGCCGTGGTCCCGGGTATGCACGGGACCCACTGTAAACGTTGTTCGCTGATACCCCCGCTGGTTTCCAATAATAGCATCAACTTACTCAGATGTGGATGTATGTGAATTAGGACGCTATGGCACATACCTAGACATATGAGTAGGATGAGTAATAAGATTAAGCATTAACAGTGTTAATATCGTTGCATTCGGGCTTTTCCATCTATAACATGCTGTGTCTCCTTCTCATGCTTACTATTCATAATGCTGTATTAACTCTCATACCCTTATCTCTTATGCCACTTGGCAGTAACCTGAACTTTTGTTTGGGAGATTCTGACTCCCTTGAATTTGTATGTTCAGGTTCTGAAGCTTGGATTGAAGTGGAGCCCTCCACCGAAGATCAAGTTTTCCTCTCAGGGCAGGCTGACTAGTCTCAGCTCCTTTCGTACTTTTCTAGCTCGCGGGATTTTCCTTCAGCTCGTGAGGATCTTGTATTCATTTGTAAATTTTACTTTTGTACCTGGCTGTGATGTAAGATACATGTTGTAGTATATCACACCCAGTGATAACTTTGTAAATTGTACTCCGTATGTTGGTATATGTATAAATACTGCGTATTATCATACTGTGATTCTTGCCTGTACTGATGCTTAGCGTATATACGTATGGGTACTTCTGACCTGCGTATATACGTCGCAGTAGTGTCTCCGTACCCTCGGGATCGGGGCGTTACATACACAATCAAAGATTGTTAGTAGGCAAAAACTGATTTTTTTTCCAACCATCACGCAATTAAAATTGTTCGATTCCTTACCTTTGCCGCGACCTCCCGTCGCTTTTAGATCCTACACCCTCTGCTGCTGAATGCGAGTATGATCGTTCCATACGACGTGACCTCCAGTGACGCATGGGATCATTCCATGAGAGATAAGGGAAGAGAGAGGAAATTTCAAATAGCTCAGAGATGAGAGAAGAGAGAGGAAATTTTTAGTTCATGAGCTACAAATTGAGGTGCAGATTGGTGATATGGCAAACACAAAGAGAAAAGACATCGTTCTTAAAACCACCATTAAAAGTCTATGATTTAACGATGGTTCTTAAAGAATCACTGTTAAAAGTCTGTTAAATCCAGACTTTTAATGGCGGTTCTTTGAGAATCACCGTTAAAACCCGTAAATTATTTATAAACTTGCCACCGCATGTTTTTAACATCGTTTTAAGTGAAAAACGACGTTAAATCTGTGGCGTTTAATCTATAAATTGTAATAATGCTTTGTTAAAATGAGCCCATGTATATCTAGCCACTTGAACAATTTCTTTGTTACTGGATGTGCCTATTTTGTATCAGGATGGATCCGTTTGTCTGATGCATGTATTTTTATCATTCGATGTACTTTTCTTTTTTCTCCTCTTGCACCCGCATGTGCACCGAAGCTATAGGCTCGGACATGTACTCTTTTGATGTTATTTTTCTTGTGTAGTTTTCATTAAAAACTTATCAATGAAATGCGAGGGACTTTAAAAGTTCATTGTTTAAACTCAAAAAAGAGAGCTCAAAACCATTTACATTATTGACCTTTGTGATTCATAAGGAAATTTAATTCATGATAACTACATATTGCAGCATGCATCAAAATGAATAAAGGTAGATAGCCCTTGAACAATCTGAGAGGGAACAATTAGAGACAAAAAGATAGAGAGCACATTTTCATGAAAGGATAAATATGTCCACCCCTCCCCCACCCGCCCACCTACACACACACACACACACACACACACACACACACACTCACACACACACAACTTCTCCTTGGAAAATATTATGTGTCCTAAGTTTGAAGCCAACTTAAATTTATACCAATGTAGTATTTAAAATCACCTCTATCTTTTGGGTTCCTTTCCCAACACTTTAATCCCTTAGGGGTTGTTTGTTTGCCCTTAAAAGTAGACAGAAAGTGAGTTTTTTTGCTTTGACATGTGGGCTTACGAGTTTTTTCTTTCCTGTGCGTTGTTTATTTGCCCTGAAAGCTGAGAAGAGGCAAAATTGGCTTCCACTTTAGCTTTTTGGTGTGTCCTCAGCTTCGAAAACAGAGGAAATCTCATACTATGGGCCTAGCTATTTTTCCTTACTTTTCTTTCCAGCGGCCAAACATCCCTTAAGCAACTTTACAGGTCATTATTTTTTTTAATTTTTGACAATACTTTGCCTTAATAAAAATTTGCTAGACGTTGGCCCTTAGGGACATCTCGGACTCATTTAAGAGATTGACCTAAGGGGAAAGTTGTTATAAGTTCACTCTTGTCAAATTGGTATCTAAGGTTGGGGATTGAGAGGCAAAACCTCGAAGAACAGTGGTTTGGCATAATTAGGCCCGTTGCTCCGGCATGGATACCTCCCACTGATCTTGCCCCTACCTGGCCGATTAACTCGTGGTCAGATTCTGACAATGTATCTCCCGTGGACAGTCTAACTAGTTAGGAGTCGTCTAGGTCTAAGTCAACCCGAGCATAAGCTTGTTTTCTTTTTTTTTCTCTATTTGTTTGTTTGTTTGTTTTTCTTCTTTGTAAATTGTGAAATAGATTTTAACAATAATAATTTTTTTAATCCAAATATGAATTTATATTTCACCCCGACCTCATTTGACTCGGATAACTCCAACCCGGCTATGTACAACATGAACCAACCATATATGCCGAGTTGGGATTATCCGACTCAATATGACCCATATCCCCAATCATATGATTATAATTTTCAAAATAACTTCTACCCTTCACAGAGTTCATGGGGATTCACCTCCCCCGAGTCAAATTTTCAACCATCTTGTCCACAATTTTCATTCCCCAATTTGGATTCATACCCTCCTTTTCCTGTCCCACCAACTAAAAAAAATCTAATTTGAAAGGAGTATGGAAGCCATGCTTGAGTCCCAACAATAAATTCAAAATTTGCTCAATTCACAATCCTTTCCAAATCAAACTACATATACTCCTTTTCTAGAACATCCAATTGAAGAAGAATCTGAGCTAGAAAAGCGTTTGGAAGTCTTTTGTGAAAAAGTGCAACGATTTCAAAATATGTTGGACTCATCATCTCAACCAAAATTTCAAGACTCCTACTCATCTTTTCCAGTCTCACCGATTTAACATGAACAACCATCAATACTGGACTTGAGTATGGAACCCTTGAGTGAGTCCGAACAGCATTCGATACATCTGATGGACTTACAATTTTACCACAATTTTCAAAATCAACTTTCATACTCACCATTTCAAGAAGAACCAATTGTAAAAAGTATGGAAGACATGATTTATACTCAAAATTCTGTTACCCAGCCCAGCAGTAGGTTAGACTTGATAATGAGCGATTTGATCAATGAGAGCGAGAAAAGTCTTTCTTGTTAACCTTTGACCAATCATTAATCTCTAACTCTACCGATTGGACCCAAGAATCAGGCTATTTTGGAAACCACGATTCAGTTTCAGCAAACCCATTGAAACTTGACCAAACTCCAAGCCTTGAAAATCACATTGACATTTTGGCAAGTTATCCCTTTTCTGAAATTGAAATTGAATATGAGAGTGATCCTGAACCTCAAATTGGTGACTCTATTTAACTTTTTGATTCAATAATGACTCCGATATTTTTATCAAATTTTTCTCTATTCCGGAGTCAACATTGAATCCTGTACCAGTACACCGTGAAATTGAATCACCAATATCTTATGATCACACTTCATTAATGAAAAAAGTGTGTGAACATCAATTCTTTGATTTGGACCCTATTTTTGAACTCATTTCGACTCTCATTGTTGACTCTCGACTTGATCTGAGTCAAATTCTCGAGTCGGTATCAGTTTTTGTTCCTGTTCCATTTGAGTCCAAATCAATCATCTCTCAAAATCATACTTCATTTTTGGAAAAGAATGTTGAAGAAAATGACTCAATAATTATTTTTGAAACTTGGAAATTGGATGGGGGTAATTTTTTCCATAAGATCCTACAGTTCTCCAACATATTACTGGGCCGTATTAGAGAGGTCACTGGTGGGTTCCTGCAAGATCCACATTATCTTGATTGGATAGCAACGCTTGGCCCAATCAGACCACCACCGGAGCCATCACCATGAGGTAATTTTCCTTCGCTTCCCATTTGTTTCATGTATATACACATTTACGATGCATTGAGGACAATGCATGTGATAAGTGTGGAGGAGGGTTTACTAACATAGATAGTTTTACATTTTCTTTCTTTTACACTTCTTTTAGGAGATTTTAAAATTTTCTTTTATATAAAACAAAAAAAAAAGATCTTTTCTTTTCTTTTTACATAACTTTTTGAAATAACAGAAATAGTTTTGATATATTTTTAAGAAAATTAAGATTATCTAGGAATTAGGAAAACCTAAAATTATAAGTTTTTAAACTGGGTCAAAATAATAGATCTTGTTTAAATTTTTGGATAAGGAAGTAAGATTGAAAAGATAATTTGGTCTTGAATTTTTTTTGCCTTAAATTTATGCACTTCACACTTATACAATTTTGGAATTGAAACAAAGACTAAAAATGCCATAAAAAATATAATAATAATAATATATATATATAATGATAATAAAAACCACTTATTGAAGTTGGGTAATTATGCCTCAAGAAGCATGATTATTCACACCTAAAAAGGTGGACAAAAATAAAATAATCCCCTTTAGTTTTGTGGCCTTGTTTACTCGAGTCCTTAAGTCTGAGGCATGTTTTCTCATCTGGTGCCCTAAGATCATGGTTTAGGAGTCACCAGCTAAAGGCTCACTACCCGGGTAAATAAGAAAGCCTAAGAAAACTAAGGGAAGAAAAAAGAAAAAAAAGAGAAAAATAAATATACAAAAATCAATGGCATGAAAGTTTGAGTCGATATCCCAAAAATCTTCACAGTTCACAAATTGCATATTGTTCTTAGAGTTTTATGAAAGATCAAAGAATCAATTCAATTTTAAATTCTTACATTTAATTTATAACAAGATTTTACATTTCGACTTAGTTTAAGGAAGAACAATTTCTAGTTAATCTCTGACCTTGGATCACTTATATTTTCACAAAAATACTTTAACACTTTTCTCTATTTCAAAATGAGTTTTCAAAATACTAATATTTGATTTCTTTCTTTATAAATTTTATGGGTGTAATCCGCTGAAAACCCTCAGGAGACAAAACTCCTCCCTAGGGGAAACCTAGAGGTTTAACGGCTTGTTGCACACGCTCAGTGTAATCGCGTCACCTGCGAAAGTGGTATAATAATTTCTTTAGTTTTTTGTTTTGCTCGGGACAAGCAAAAGATAAGTGTGAGGGTGTGATTAGTCTCAAAAATTGCATATTTCATACTACATCTTCACATTTATTTAATATTAAATTCTGCTAATAACACCTTTCTTGCATGTTTCTAGGTCCATGGTGTGCAATGAAGAAGAAGACCCTAAATCGCCATTTAATGGGTGATTAAAGGTCTAAAATATAGCCATTGAATTTGGAGAGCTGATTCGTCAAAACTAGGGGCCCAAAATAAGAAACTGGGACCTGCAGCCGACAAGGGGACAAGATTGGACTTTGCAGCAGGCGGCGCCGTGCGCGCGGCCACTCTATAGCTGCGGAAACGAGGCCTTAGCTGCGTTTTCGTGATCGTAAGGGCTCGGCCGCGCCCGTACTTTGGGCCAGGGGTTGTTCCCCTGGCCCTCATACCCCTGGTGCATATAAAAACCCCCTGGGGTCTTCTTTAGGGAGATATACAGAGAGTTAGGGCAGTTTCTTCTCCATGTTGTAGTTTAGGGTAGTTTAGATTAGTTGTTCTTCTTCTTCTTTTGTATTTTTCATTTTTATAGATCATGTAATAGGAAAGAGAGTGATCATAGGATAGAAGAGAAAGTTCTTATAATGGAGGGTGACACTCTATGAAAGGTTCTTTCTTTATCTCTATTTGCTTCTTCTCTAACTCTTTACATGTCTAGCTAATTTTTCTCTCATGGCAACTAACTACAACCACTAACTAGTATAACTTCTTTCTTGATAATCCACATGAATCTAATAGCCTCTACTTGGCCTTATTCTTGCAAGAGCCATTGATGTCTCATGATGATGGATCTAACACTCTAACATCCTAACTCTCTAACAAGCTAACATTACTTTACTCCATACTTACTCTTGTTTAGTTTTGATGATTTAAGTGTAGCATGCTCTTATTTTGTTGAGTTTTGATGTGATGAGTGCATATGGGTCATGCTTTCAAATGCTCTTGAACTAAGGACTAGTGATGGCCAATGATACATGTAAGGCAACTATCACTAAGAGGTTAGCATGTTGGTGAAGTCATTAGTAGTTAGTAGCCATGAGTTTTCTTTCTTTTTCACTTTATTTTAGATATATCACCAAAAATCACAGAGAACCATTTTTTTCTATGTTTTCAACTTCTTCGTGTTTTTCCGTATTCTTCTCTTTTCATTCTTTGTTTTTTTCTCTTTCGTTCTTTCAAACATTGAAGAACCATTAACATACACGTGAACATACCGTGTAAGCTTCTATCAACTCCCGTCCTTATGGATTCGACTCGTTTTAGCCTCTATGTTATAACGGAAGTATCGAGGAAGCCAAAGCACACACTTTACATCTTGATTTCAAAACATACACTTTTTGTGCGCGATTTTCTCCCGATCAATAATCATGGAGAGAAAGAGAATTAAACCAAATAAATACCAGTTAAAATAAGATTTAACTGGATCTATTTGGTTAGCTGAGGATGATCTCAGATCTAGTCAGTTAAAATCAGATTTGGTGAATCATTTCAGTTAACTTAAAGATCTATGAGAATATCACCACATCCAGAACAAATCAAGAATTGACGCAAATGTTCAGCTGAAGATCAGAGCAAATTAGAAAGATAACACCAAATGAAAACTGATAAAATTCAAATTTCTATAAATCTATTTTGGTTAGCTAAAGATCAACTGAGGATAACGTCAAATACAGAGTGCAAACAAAGAATTCAAGGGGATAAACCAAGATGGACAGATGCCAGAATGCCTCGCTCCTTGGATGTGGCCAATTGGCCACATCTAGGTCGCGGATCCGCGGCCAAAGGCGCGGATCCGCGGCAATCTGATAAGATTAGGCAAAGCATTTGCCCCCCATCTTCGAACGCTCTCCTCCATTCCATATTTGCTATAAACACTTAAAATTCTCAGTGTACAGAGGACGATCAAGTAGAGAATAGAATAGATTTTATATAGGTTTAACTTAGGTTTTTTTCTTTTTTAAATGTAAATTTTTTTTATGTAACTGAAATCGAAGAACAGTTTCATGGGAGAACAAGAGTGATGCTTGTACTGAAAGTGACACCGATGTAAGTAAGTCTTTTCTTTCATTATTATTTGAATAAAATCGAAGTTTCTTATCTTCTTTACTCTTGTTTTTATTTGCTTCCCTCTTCTGTGTTTGTGAATCCAAATGACTCTGATAGCCTCGAAGTTGCCTTGCCCTTGCAAGTGCTATTGATGGCTTATAGTGATGGATAGCCATTCCTCTGGTAGTGTAGCTCGTCCCTTCATTTCGTAGTGTAAATCGGGAACGGGGAAGATCCTATTTGTCATACTTCGCTCGCCTTCAAACAAAGGTATATCGTCGATATGGTCAAAGGTAAGCAGTCGCCGAAGAGGTAAGTAAGTATTTTTTTTAGGGTTTAACTTTCTTTCTTTTAATTTTTAGTTTAGATCACCAACATCACCATCTCTCAACTCTATTCATTATTTTTCACTTTTTTTGTACAAAATTATTTTCTATTTTCTCCTCCTTCTCAATTTGCCACTTTCTTAACATAACTTATTTTTTTCTTTTAAAGAACTGAAAGAAGAACTTTAACCATTTTTTGTGAACTAAAGAGAACTTACAAAAAGCTTCTATCGCTAGTCCCTCCTTGTGGATCACGACCCACATAGCTACTTGCTATAGCAATAATATTGAGTACTTGCACTTCTGTTCTGTATTTCTAAAATTCTATATTTTTGTGTACAGGTACCAACTCAATCAAAATTTTGGCACCGTTGCCGGGGAGGGACGGTAAGTAACTCCTTTTTGTTTATTTTATTGATTAATTTTCTTCTCTATTCTCGGTATACAGGTTTAAGAATAAGGAAATTTTTATTGCATTAGCATATAAGTGGTCCTGGATTTTGCTCAAGAAAGTAGAGCCCAGAAGCCTTCAGATTTGCTGCATTCCCGCGACAATCTGAGTGAACTACTAATCTGTATTTTTTGCAGGTTGGTTGAATTGCAAAGTAAATTTTCTGCAGCTATTTATTTTCTTGTTTAACTCACTGTACATACTTTTTAACCTCAACAGTAAATTAATGTTGGTTAAATGCTAAAAACGGTTTAGATTTTGCATTTAGGCATTTGTCTTATTTCGTTTACATTTTACATTACTGTTGCAGAGTGCTGAGCAAAGATATGTATGCATATCATATAGTATAGAAACACTTTTGAATTATTTATATTGCTAAGTGTTACTTTTCATATACATGTACACATTGTACTAAATTGATTTAAGGGATTGTCCTCTAAACAAGATAAGGTGGGGAAGTTATTACTCTCCCTTAGCGCATAAACAATCTCCTCACTCACTAACCCAAGCCTAACTAAAACTGAGTAGACGTTGGCCCTAGGAACAACTCAGACTCAATAGGAGACTGATCTAAGGGGAAGTTGATTAGAATTGACTCTTACCAAATCGGTGTCAAAGATTGGGGATTGAGGGGCGAAACCCACCCCCCCGAAAGCTGATGGTTTGGCTTAATTAGGCCCGTTGCCTTTAAGCACGGATACCTCCCACCAATTTTGCCCCCTACCTGGCCAATTAAATTATGGTCAGATTCGGCAATATACCCCCCGTGGACAGTCTAACCAGTTAAGAGTCGTCTAGGTCTAAGGTCTACCCTAACTTAGGTTAGATTTTATTTCTTTTTATTTGTTTGTTTTTGTTTTTTTTCTTTATTTGTTTTTTACATTTCTTGTGTGATATGAATTATAACAATAATTTTTTAAATTTTAATGGTAATCCATATTACACATCGACCTCTTTTTCGGATATTACCAACCCGACATATTATAACTTTAATCAACCAAGTGTGCCAGATTGGTCTTATCCGAATCAGTACATGTCCCAGTCCCAATAATATGAACAAGACTGGAATAGTCATCACTACTCTTCACAGAGTCAATGAGGATACAACTCTCCCGAGTCATATTGTCAACCACAATTCCAACATTCAGCCTATAATTTTTCTAGTCATGATCAGCAAATAAAAGAAAAATATGATCTATGAAAAGTATAGAAGCCATGATTAAGCCCCAAGAACAAAAGCTGAAAATGATGGACTCATAATTCCTACAAAACTCTCAAATCCAAGATCCTTACTCCATGTTCCAAGTCCCACAACAAGAAGAAGAACTTATGGACTCAGATAGGAGTATGAAAAACCCGATTCAGTCCGATAATGATTTTAACCAATGTGTCAATAGGCTAGAAGCACAAATGAGTCGTTTGCTTAACATAATGAAACAAAGGAATGAGAAAACTCTACCTAACACATGTTCGACCATTCCTTATGCCCTAACTATATTGATAAGAATGAAGAATCATGGTGTCTTAGAGAGTTTAACCAAGAATCAATTTCATTACACAAACTTGAACTTGACCAATTCCAAACCTTGGACAAATTGCTAAGTTATGCGAATGTGACCCCGATCCTCAACCTTGTGATTCAGTTTCCATCTTCGAATTTATGTTGAATCTGGTATCCTTACCAAATTTGGACCAATTTTCTGAGCTAACATTTATTTCCGTACCTATAGATCTAGAAATCGAATCACTAAATTTGGATTAGTCACATTCCATTAATGAAAAAAGAATGTGAATTTTAATTCTTTGATTTGAACTCAACTCTTGAATCAAAACCGACTTTCGAACCCAAAGTTGATTTTTTCGAGTTAGTATTGATTCCAGAACCTATCACTCCTGAGCCCAAGTCAACCATTCAACCAAGTCACATTCTTTTGTTGGACATAGGTATAGACCATGATGGCTCTGTGATGATTTTTCAAGACTGGTTATGTAAAGGGAATAAGTTTCATGATAGAATCTTTCATGATCCTATTTATATTGGGGACTGTAAATATGTAAATAGAAAAGAGGTCAATAAAGGTGGGTTTTGTGAACCACCACATTATCTTGATTGGGTAGCAACACTTGACCCAATTCGACCACCACCGGAACCACCACCTTAAGGTAATATTTTCCTTCCCTTTCTTCTTTTTCATGCATCCATGCATTCATTCATACATTGAGGACAATGCATGAGATAGGTGCGGAAGAGGGTTCTAACATAACATATGTTTTCTTTTTATTTAAATTTTTTTAACATTTTCCTTTCTTAAAAAAACTTTTTGAAAAAAGAGCAATATTTTGACATATTTTTTGTAAGATAAGTCAATTTTAAGGAATAGGAGAATCATAATTAAAATCTCTCATACTTGATCAAAATAAAAATATTTATTTAATATCTAGAGTTAAGAAGAAAATTTAGAAAAGTAATTTTGTCTTAATTTTTACCTTGATGAAATATACATGCTTTATACATTTACACACTTAGGGTTCAAAAACAAAGATTCTTATGCCTTATATAAAAAAGAAAAGAAAAATATATATATTTATATCAAAAATTCTCTGATTAAGCTAGGTATTTGTGCCTCATAAAGCATAGGTATTCACGCCTAAAAGTGGTCCATATAATAAAATCTTTAGTTTTGTGGTCTTGTTTGCTTGATTCATTAAGTCCTTGGGTGTTTTCTCACTCGGTGCCCTAAGACCGTCCGATTTGGGAATCACCGATTAAAGGATCGTTATATGGGTAGATTAGAAAGTCTAATAGAACTAAGAATAAATAGCACAAAATATGAATAAATAAATAAGTAAAATAAGGCATAAAAGTTAGAGTGAAAGAACCCTTAGTCAAATTTCAGGGTCATGAAGGTGCATATGACTTAGGGTAAAGTAATAGACTAGATGAAAAATACAGTTTGACTCCTTATCTTGATTGATAACAAGTTTTTGAATAGAGACTAAGTTTAAGAATGAAAATTTTAATTTTCTTATAACTTATAGATTACTTGAACTCTTACAATAATACTTCAAATATTTTCTCTCTTTTCAAAATACTTTTTGAAAATACTAATAATTTTCTCTTTCTTTATGGATTTTGAGGGTGTAATCCACTGAAAACCCTCACGAGACAAAAATCGTCCTCTAGGAGTAACCTAGAGATTTAATGGCTTGTTGCACATGCTCAGTGTAATCGAGTGACATGCGAAAGTGGTCTAATAATTTCTTAGGATTAGTTTTAATGTTTTACTCGAGGGCGAGCAAAAGATAAGTATGGGGTGTAATTGGTCACTTATATTGCATATATAATGTCACATTCCTATATTTTTATCTAATAAATCATGTCTTTAGTTCTTTAATAAAATGCAGGCCAATTACTAATGGAGATGGAAAGGAAATGAGCCCAAAAGCCCACTTTAATTCTGATTTAATTAAATTTAAATCTTAATTAAAGATAGAGACAAATATTCAGGAGGATAGAGGTGATTCCAGGTGAAAATCAATGCATATCAAGGAGGATCACGTCAAATAAAAGTCTTGATTTTTACCTTGATGAAATATGCATGCTTTATACACTTACACACTTAGGGTTTAAAAGCAAAGATTCTTATGCCTTATATAAAAAAAAGAAAAAAAATTATATTTATAACAATAATTCTCTGATTAAGCTGGGTATTTGTACCTCATAAAGCATAAGTATTCACGCCTAAAAGTGGTCCATATAATAAATAAAATCTTTAGTTTTGTGATCTTGTTTGCTCGAGTTCTTAAGTCCTTGGGGGTGTTTCTTCACTCGATGCCTTAAGATCGTTTGTTTTGGAAGTCACCGATTAAAGGCTCGTTACATGGGCATATTAAAAAACCTAATAGAACTAAGGAATAATATCACTAAAAATAAAAAAAACAAAGAAAAGAAAATAAGGCATAAGAGTTAGAGTTACTTCCAAAACATCCAATCCATCGAGCGAAGAACCCCCAATTCAAAATTTCACGGTCACAAAGGTGCATATAACTTAGGGTAAGATAATAGACTAGATGAGAAATACAATTTGACTCCTTGTTTTGATTGATAATAAGTTTTTGAATAAAAATTAAGTTTAGAAATGAAAAATTCAGTTTTCCTATAACTTATATATTACTTAATTCTTACAATAATACTTCAAATATTTTTCTTTTCAAAATGTGTTTTCAAAATACTAATACTTTGTTTCTCTTTCTTTATGGATTTTGTGGGTGTAATCCACTGAAAATCCTCACGAGACAAAACTCGTCCTCTAGGGAAAACATAGAAGTTTAACGGCTTGTTGTACATGCTAAGTACAATCGCGTGACCTGCGAAAGTGGTCTAATAATCTTTGATTTAGTTTTGTTGTTTTGTTCAAGGACAAGCAAAAGATGGGTGTGGGGGTGTGATCGTACACATTTTTTGCATTCTTTGCATTACACTCCTACATTTATCATGTAACAAATCTGCTAATTTTCTTGTCTTAAATGTCTATTTTATAGAAGATAATCATGGAGAGAAAGAGAATTAAACCAAATAAATACCAGTTAAAATCAGATTTAATTGGATTTATTTGGTTAGCTGAGGATGATCCCAGATATAGTCAGTTAAAATGAATTTTGATGAATTAATTCGGTTAACTTAAAGATCTATATGGATATCACCACATCCAGAATAAATCAACGATTGGGACAAATATTCAGCTTAAGATCATAGCAAATCAAAAGATAGCACCAAATGAAAACCGGTAAAATTCAGATTTCTATAAATCTATTTTGGTTAACTAAAAATCAACCGAGGACCGTCAAATATAGAATCCAAACAGAGAATCCAAGGGGATAATCCAAGATGGATTGATGCCAGGATGCTACGCTCCCTGGATGTGGCCACATCCAGGCCACAGATCCGCGGCTAAAGCCACGGACTCGGGCAATCTGGTAAGGTTAGGGGGAGCATTTGCTCCCCCTATCTTCAGATGCTCTCCCCCCGTTCTATATTTGCTATAAATACCTACAAATTCTCAGTGTACAGAGGACGATCAAGCAGAGAATAGAATAGATTTTTGTATAGGTTTAACTTAAGTTTTTCTTTCTCTTTTAAATGTAAATTTTTATTTTTTTTATGTATCTGAGATCGAAGAATAGTTTCAGGGGAAAACAAGAGTGATGCTTGTACTGGGAGTGACACCGGTATAAGTAAGTATTTTCTTTCATTGTTATTTGAATCAAATCGAAGTTTCTTATCTTCTTTACTCTTGTTTTTGTTTACTTCCCTCTTCTATGTTTGTGAATCCAAATGACTCCGATAGACTCGAAGTTGCCTTGCCCTTGCAAGTGCCATTGATGGCTTATGGTGATGGATAGCCATTCCTATGATAGTGTAGCTTGCCCCTTCATTTCGTAGTGTAAATCGGGAATGGAAAAGATCCTATTTGTCATACTTTGCTCGCTTTCAAACAAAGGTACATCATCGATACAGGTCAAAGGTAAGCAGGCGCTGAAGAGGTAAATAAGTATTTTTTTAGGATTTAACTTCCTTTCTTTTAATTTGTAGTTTAGATCACCAACATCATCATCTCTCAACTCTATTCATTAATTTTCACTTGCTTTGTACAAAATTATTTTCTATTTTTATCCACCTTCTTAATCTGCTACTTTCTTAACAATTTAACATAACTTATTTTTCTTTTCTTTTAAAGAACTGAAAGCAGAACTTTAGCTATTTTTTGTGAACTAAAGAGAACTTACAAAAAGATTCCATCGCTAGTCCCTCCTTGTGGATCACGACCCGCATAGTTACTTGCTCTAGCGGTAGTATTGAGTACTTGCACTTCTGTTCTGTATTCCTTAAATTCTGTATTTTTTGTGTGCAGGTAGCAACTCAATCAGGAAGCCTATTATGATTATTTAACTTGTGTCATACTATCAATTCCCTATTCATTTGGTCTTGTTCAAACTTATATTCATTTTTCTGGAGTGAAATCATATTTCATATGGTATTGAGTATTTCTTTCTTTGATTTCTTATAAGACTCTCCTCACTGAGCTGTCAAGCTCACCCCTCCACAGATTGTTTCATGTCTTTCAGGTCATGGCGATGTGGAGGCCCAACTTCAGATTATGGGCAATGCGTTGAGAGTTTCATAAACTAATGAAAGTATTATTGATATGATTATGTGTTAATATTTGTAAAGTGTTGGCCCAAAGGCCATTAGACCTAGTTTTGATGATAACAAACCATATATAGTTATGTATTAACAAGATTGTTTAGTTAAGTTTCAGATAAAATTATATGTTGCATTTCGGCTCCATCACAAGACTCACACATTTGGAAGCCAAGAAGATTTAAATCTCAGAGCCTAACAACTAGAAGAGCTCAAGGATCAAGCGATATTCAGAAGACTATTTCTAGATTTGTATTTTTATTTTTTCTATTTTAATAGGATTTATAGTCGTTTGTTAAAACCAAGATGATAGAGGTTGATAGCTTTTGGGATTGACACACACACACACACACACATTTCATATAGAATTGTGTTTTCAAATAAAAGTTAACAACTATGCTTCTTACCATTTTCCTTATCGAGTTTCAGAAAAACAAGTTTTCAAAAAACCTGGTTCTTGTTTTAGAAAAGATTTTTGTTAAAATATAGTTCTATTTTATTTTGGTGTTGATCCATGATCACACATTAGTTCTTCAAGTCCCTAGAACTCTATTTTGTATTTACAAATCAAAAGAATTTTCATTAGAAAAAGAATGGTTTCGAAAATATATCCAAATCAAGATTTTGGCTCACTGCCGATCGACCGGTGGTCGACCATAGGCAGAACAAAATTACTTTGTCGGTTGACCACGCGTCGACCGACATGCACCAGAGTGCAAGCGTTCACTTTGGTCGACCGGGCGATCGACCGTCTGCAAGAGCATTGCTCTCTGTTGGGTCCGGTCGACCGCCCGGTCGACCGACAGAGAGTTTCACTCTCTAGTTGGGATCTTCCGGTCGACCGCTTTTCCAAACAGTAAAAATTTGACCGTTGGCGGTCGACTGCCCAGTCGACCGTCAGAAGGATTTTCTGCTGAGTTGTCTCCCAACGGCTAGTTTCTATTTTGTCCTTTTCTGGGTCTTGTCCCAATGACTCTATTGTGTTTTCTAGCTTTGTTTTCATCCCTATATATAGTGGGACTATGAAACAACTTAATAACAAGATTTCTAAGTATTAGATCAAAGTTTTACAAGTTTTAGCCTCTTTACAAAAGATTTCTCTTTGAGCCAAAGATTTTCTTAGATTTGTGTTTTAGCTTGAGCCTTCCCTCTACTTCTCTTCTAGCTATTTTTACTACACCATCCCAAAGAGTTTCACTTCCTCATCTTGGTTATAGGGCTGTGCTTGTGAACTATTTTTGATCAAGAGTTGATCACCGATTTTCTTCGATTGAGAAGTTGTAGAGGTTGCGGCCTCGAGTGAGCTAGTGAGCTCCAAGTTGGTGTTGCGGCACCGTGAGAGAGTAGTGAGCTCCAAGTTGGTGTTGCGGCACCGTGAGAGAGGACAAGTGTGTCCGAAGATTTCTAGTGAGAACTTATAACCGATTGACGATCCAGTGGGATCAGTCATAGTGGAAATCCTTCATAGTGTTGAGGCGGGGACGTAGAGCAGTGGCTCGAACCTCAAAACATATCCTTGTGTTTGCGATTGCTTACTCTCTCTTAACTCTACTCTCCCTTTACTTGCACTCTATATTGCTTACTCTTTATGCAAGTTTTATTTAATTGTATTTGTGAATTGCTAGGTTGCTAGCAAGATATTTTTTCCGCATTATTTGCCATTTGGTATAGCCATCACCTATTCACCCCCCTCTAGGTGATTTTCAATTGGTATCAGAGCCTAACCCTAGCTTTTAGTTTAACCACATTAGGGAGATCCTCATTAATTGGCTATATTCATTTGTTGCATCTATTATTTGTTTGTGCACTAACTTGTTTTCATGGCATCACACGACTTCTCAAGCATCAAATTCCCACCCGAATTTGATAGGTTGAACTTTCCCATTTGGAAGGTCAAGATGAACCTATTTCTCAAATCCCTGGGAGTTAGAGTTGCTAAGGCCATAACGAAGGAATTTGCAGAACCTCACGGTGATGAGGATGTTGGAACTTGCTTTTGATGATACATTTGTGAAGACATATCAATGGAGCTCTATCTTACAAGCCTATTCAAGAGTTCTACATGATCAAGACTTCCCAAAGAGAGTTGCTATTGATGTGTATTGTAATGGTTAACAGTATGTTAAAAGCCTTGAAACACACACACACACACACACACATCATAAGTCTATTAGTAGACTTGACCCTTCCTATTAGTAGAATTGACCACCGATTAGCAGACTTGACCCTTCCTATTAGCAGACTTGACCCTTCCTATTAGTCGACTTGACCTCTCTTGTAGTCGACTAATACCTTGTCTAGTCGACTTATAAAAGTCTTATAGTCGACTAAGTATTGTCCTGAAAAGATATCAACTTTCTGTTTATCAGCATTAGTCGACTTATCAGTCTTACTAGTCGACTAATACAAGTTATAGTCGACTTATAAACTGTGCTAGTCGACTAGTTTCAGTTTTCAGAAACTTGTCTTTTGTTTCAATCATGCCCTAGTCGACTTGGCCCCTTTATTAGTCGACTAACCCAATCTAAATTGCCTACCCTAGTCGACTAACCCCCAACCACTAGTCGACTAATGGCAGTTTCTGACTGTTAGACAGTTTCTTTTTTCTGGTGTTTTATCCAACGTTATCCAACGATTATATATTCAAATTTGTCCTAATAACTACCCTAACTAACCATAGAGTTCAGCTATAAATAGGGTTGTTATCTTAGGCTAAAAACACCAATTAAAATCAAAAGTTTTCTGACCAAAAACTCTGTCAAAATTCTGGTTTTCTGCTTTCACTTTCTGTTTCTTCACCAATTCCTACTCTATTGTGAAGATTTCAGAAAGTCCACCTATAATAGCCCTTGTCCACGATCACATACAGATTCAAGGCTTATAGGAAAGTTTGTAATTACTCAAAGAGGAGCATTGTACAAGAGTGTCTTCGGGTTGAAGAGAGTTTGTACAAGGTGTTGTGGTCTTCTTGGTTGTAAGAAGAGTTGTACACATTTGGCAAAGGGGACTTGTCAAGTGGTATGCAAGGTGTTGATTTTGGGTGTACAAAGTCAAAGGATAAAGGAAAATCTCAAGCGGGTGGCTTGGGGACTGGATGTAGGTCACGAGGACCGAACCAGGATAAATCTCCCGTGTTTGCGTTTGTTTTACTTTCTGAGATTTAATTTTCTTTTATTGCAAGTTCTTTATTTCTGTAACGCTAATATCTTTGTTTGAGTGTTAACGTATATTCTAGATCCTACAATTGGCATCATCTCGGGACCAACAATTGGTATCAGAGCCCGCCCGGCATACAAGCCCTGCATACCTAGTCAACAATCTACAAGGATGGCAACGGAGTTTCCTTCATCACAATTCAAAGAAGGACATTCTACACAACGTCCACTGCTATTTGATGGATTAAACTACAACTACTGGAAGTGTAGAATGAAGATCTACTTGCAATCGATCAACTATGAACTATGGAACATAGTAGAAGCAGCATACACCAAACTGACTACCAACTACAACGCTTGGAGTGATGATCAAAAGAAGAATGCGAACCTTGATGCCAAAGCGATGAATGCTTTATTCTGTGCCTTAACCAAAGAAGAATTCAACCGTATGTCAACAGCCACTTTTGTAAATCAAATATGGCACACTCTACAGGTAACACATGAAGGCACAAATAAGGTTAAGGAATCTAAAATTTCTATTCTTGTCCACAGTTTAAACTTTTCAAAATGAAGGAGAATGAAACCATTTCAGAAATGGTTACAAGGTTCACCGACATAACAAATTCCTTAGCATCCGTTGGAAAGGAATACACCCAAGTCGAAAAAGTTCGCAAGATCCTTCGTGCACTCACATCAGATTGGGAGAAGAAGACAACTACAATTGAAGAAGCAAATGATCTCTCAAAATGTCGTTAGAAAACCTTATTGGTAATCTAATGACATATGAAGTGCAACTCGAAGACAGAAAGAAGGATGAACAACAATCTCTCTCAAAGAAGAAAGAACTTGCCTTCCATGCATCCTCAGACATGGACAATTCAGATAACGATGAAGAGGAGATGACAATGCTTTCAAAAAAATTCAGAAAGTTCTTGAAACAAGATAAGTTTAAATGTTTTAATTGTAATAAAACATGCCATATGAAGAAGGATTGTCCATTGCTCAAAAATAAAGGTAAATTCAACAGCAAAAGTTCAGAAAGGAGAAAGACTATCAAGCATCATAGGAAAACAGTGATTCCTCTTCCTCTGACGAAGAAGAAGCCACTGAACATGCCAACATCTGCTACATGGCACTAGAAGAAGATGAGGTACAATATACTGAACTTTTAGATGTATTTCAAGAATTATACAATATTCTTAAGAATGAAAAGATAAAGAATAAAGTTTTGACAAAGGAAAATGAAAATCTTTTCAAAGAAAATTCTTGTTATGCTTCTCAAATTTCTTCTATAAATTCTCAAAAAGATGATTTTGAAAAAGTGATATCATCATTAAAAAAGATAATGAGAATTTATTACAAAATAATGTTTTATTGAAAAAAGAAATTATGTCTTTAAATGAAAGAATTTCTATTTTAGATAAAGACATATCAATTTTCAAAATAAAGTATGAAGAGATTTTGAAAAATGTGACTAAATTTAATCAAGGAAAAAAAAGTTGAATGATTTGTTATCATATCAAAAGATGTCACATAATCATTATGGTCTTGGATTTTTTGAAAAATCTACATATGTTAGTAGTCCATATAATTCTTTTGTGAAAAGAAATATTGATATTATTTCAAAAAGAATTAAGAACAAGTTCATATGGATTCCTAAAAACTTAAGCATTGTTGATAAAAATACTTATATTGCATCATACATACATGATATATGTAATTCATGCAATTATGTGTATACTAACAGATGGAAACCAAATTCAAATTGGGTTTGGTCTCCTAAAGGTTAATGCTTTGATCTTATAATATTTGGTACCATTCTAATGTCTATCTTTCAGGTACCATATAAGAAGTTTGTTAAGAAAAATATTTTAAGAACATTTATTATATATATTTGTTATAATATATTTTTTTACATGGGGAGAACACATGTTTTTCTATATCTGTCATAACATCTTTTCTGCAGGGGGAGAACATATTTTCTACAGGAAGAGAACATATAATATATTTTCTACGGGGGGAGTATTTGTGCACACAAAGTGTCATCATCAAAAAGGGGAGAATGTTGGAACTTATTTTTGATGATACATTTGTGAAGACATATCAATGGAGCTCTATCATACAAGCCTATTCAAGAGTTCTACATGATCAAGACTTCCCAAAGAGAGTTGCTATTGATGTGTATTGTGATGGTTAATAGTATGTTAAAAGGCTTGAAACACACACACACACACCATCATTAGTCTATTAGTAGACTTGACCCTTCCTATTAGTAGACTTGACCCCTATTAGCAGACTTGGCCCTTTCTATTAGCAGACTTGACCCTTCCTATTAGTCGACTTGACCTCTCTTATAGTCGACAATACCTTGTCTAGTCGACTTATAAAAGTCTTATAGTCGACTAAGTATTGTCCTGAAAAGATATCAACTTTTTGTTTATTAGCATTAGTCGACTTATCAGTCTTACTAGTCGACTAATACAAGTTATAGTCGACTTATAATTGTGCTAGTCGACTAGTTTCAGTTTCCAGAAACTTGTCTTTTGTTTCAATCATGCCCTAGTCGACTTGGCCCCTTTATTAGTCGACTAACCCAGTCTAAATTGCCAACCACTAGTCGACTAACCCCCAACCACTAGTCGACTAATGGCAGTTTCTGACTGTTGGACAGTTTCTGTTTTCTGGTGTTTTATCCAACGTTATCCAAGATTATATATTCAAATTTGTCCTAATAACTACCCTAACTAACCATAGAGTTCAGCTATAAATAGGGTTGTTATCTTAGGCTAAAAACACCAATTAAAATCAAAAGTTTTCTTCCCAAAACTCTGTTAAAATTCTGATATTCTGAAAACTTATTTTCACTTTCTGTTTCTTCACCAATTCCTACTCTATTGTGAAGATTTCTGAAAGTCCACCTATAATAGCCCTTGTCCACGATCACATACAGATTCAAGGCTTATAGGAAAATTTGTAATCACTCAAAGAGGAGCATTGTACAAGAGCGTCTTCGGTTGAAGAGAGTTTTGTACAAGGTGTTGTGGTCTTCTTGGTTGTAGAAGAGTTGTACACATTTGACAAAGGGGATTTGTCAAGTGTATGAAAGGTTTTGATTTTGGGTGTACAAAGTTAAAGGATAAAGGAAAATTTCAAGCGGGTGGCTTGGGGACTGGATGTAGGTCACGAGACCGAACCAGATAAATCTCTCGTGTTTCCATTTTTTTACTTTCTGAGATTTAATTTCCTTTTATTGCAAGTTCTTTATTTCTGTAACGCTAATATCTTTGTTTGAGTGTTAACGTATATTCTAGATCCTACCATTGCATCGTCTCGGGACCAACAATTGGTATCAGAGCCGGCCCGACATACAAGCCCTTCATACCTATCAACAATCTACAAGGATGGCAACGGAGTTTCCTTCATCACAATTCAAAGAAGGACATTCTACACACGTCCACCGCTATTTATGGATCAAACTACAACTACTGGACTGTAGAATGAAGATCTACTTGCATTGATCAACTACGAACTATGGAACATAGTAGAAGCAGCATACACCAATCAACTATCAACTACAACGCTTAGAGTGATGATCAAAGAAGAATGCGAACCTTGATGCCAAAGCGATGAATGCTTATTCTGTGCCTTAACAAGAAGAATTCAACCGTATGTCAACACCACTTCTGCAAATCAAATATGGCACACTCTACAGTAACACATGAAGCACAAATAGGTTAAGGAATCTAAAATTTCTATTCTGTCCACAGGTTTGCTTTTCAAATGAAGGAGAATGAAACCATTTCAGAATGGTTACAAGGTTCACCGACATAACAAATTCCTTAGCATCCGTTGGAAGGAATACACCCAGTCGAAAAAGTTCGCAAGATCCTTCGTGCACTCACATCAGATTGGGAGAAGAAGACAACTGAATTTGAAGAAGCAAATGATCTCTCAAAAATGTCGTTAGAAAACCTTATTGGTAATCTAATGGTATATGAAGTGCAACTCGAAGACAGAAAGAAGGATGAACAACAATCTCTCTCAAAGAAGAAAGAACTTGCCTTCCATGCATCTTCAGACATGGACAATTCAATAACGTGAGAGGAGATGGCAATGCTTTCAAGAAATTTAGAAAGTTCTTGAAACAAGATATTTAAATGTTTTAATTGTAATAAAACATGCCATATAAAGAAGGATTGCCCATTGCTCAGAAATAAAGGTAAATTCAATAGCAAAAAGTTCAGAAAGGAGAAAGACTACCAAGCATCATGGAAAACATTGATTCCTCTTCCTCTGACGAAGAAGAAGCCACTGAACATGCCAACATCTGCTACATGCGCTAGAAGAAGATGAGGTACATATACTGAACTTTTAGATCCATTTTAAGATTATACAATGATCTTAAGAATGAAAAGATAAGAATAAAGTTTTGACAAAGGAAAAGAAAATCTTTTCAAAGAAATTCTTGTTATGCTTCTCAAATTTCTTCTATAAATTCTCAAAAAGATGATTTTGAAAAGTGATATCATCATTAAAAAAATAATGAGAATTTATTACAAAATAATGTTTTATTGAAAAAAGAAATTATGTCTTTAAATGAAAGAATTTCTATTTTAGATAAGACATATCAATTTTCAAAATAAAGCATGAAGTATGAAGAGATTTTGAAAAATGTGACTAAATTTAATCAAGGAAAAAAAGTTGAATGATTTGTTATCATATCAAAAGATGTCACATAATCATTATGGTCTTGGATTTTTTGAAAAATCTACATATGTTAATAGTCCATATAATTCTTTTGTGAAAGAAATATTGATATTATTTCGAAAAGAATTAAGAACAAGTTCATATGGATTCCTAAAAGCTTAAGCATTGTTGATAAAAAATACTTATATTGCATCATACATACATGATATATGTAATTCATGCAATTATATGTATACTAACAGATGGAAACCAAATTCAAATTGGTTTGGTCTCCTAAAGGTTAATGCTTTGATCTTATAATATTTGGTACCATTCTAATGTCTATCTTTCAGGTACCATATAAGAAGTTTGTTAAGAAATATTTTAAGAACATTTATTATATATATTTGTTAAAATATATTTTTTTACAGGGGGAGAACACATGTTTTTCTATATCTGTTATAACCTCTTTTCTGCAGGGGAGAACATATTTTCTACAGGAAGAGAACATATAATATATTTTCTACAGGGGGAGTATTCGTGCACACAAAGTGTCATCATAAAAAAAGGGGAGAATGTTGGAACTTGCTTTTGATGATACATTTGTGAAGACTTATTAATGGAGCTCTATCTTACAAGCCTATTCAAGAGTGCTACACGATCAAGACTTCCCAAAGAGAGTTGCTATTGATGTGTATTGTGATGGTTAATAGTATGTTAAAAGCCTTGAAGCGCGCACACACACACACACATCATTAGTCAATTAGTAGACTTGACCCTTCCTATTAGTAGACTTGACCACCTATTAGCAGACTTGACCCTTCCTATTAGCAGACTTGACCTCTCTTATAGTCGACTAATACCTTGTCTAGTCGACTTATAAAAGTCTTATAGTCGACTAAGTATTGTCCTGAAAAGATATCAACTTTCTGTTTATCAGCATTAGTCGACTTATCAGTATTACTAGTCGACTAATACAAGTTATAGTCGACTTATAAACTCTGCTAGTCGACTAGTTTTAGTTTCCAAAACTTGTCTTTTGTTTCAATCATGCCTAGTCGACTTGGCCCCTTTATTAGTCGACTAACCCAGTCTAAATTGCCTACCTTAGTCGACTAACCCCCAACCACTAGTCGACTAATGGCAGTTTCTGACTGTTGGACAGTTTCTGTTTTCTGGTATTTTATCCAACGTTATCCAAGATTATATATTCAAATTTGTCCTAATAACTACCCTAACTAATCATAGAGTTTAGATATAAATAGGGTTGTTATCTTAGGCTAAAAACACCAATTAAAATCAAAAGTTTTCTGACCGAAAACTCTGTTAAAATTCTGATATTCTGAAAACTTATTTTCACTTTCTGTTTCTTCACCAATTCCTACTCTATTGTGAAGATTTCTGAAAGTCCACCTATAATAGCCCTTGTCCACGATCACATACAGATTCAAGACTTATAGGAAAGTTTGTAATCACTCAAAGAGGAGCATTGTACAAGAGCGTCTTCGGGTTGAAGAGAGTTTGTACAAGCTGTTGTGGTCTTCTTGGTTGTAAGAAGAGTTGTTCACATTTGGCAAAGGGGATTTGTCAAGTGGTATGCAAGGTGTTGATTTTGTGTGTACAAAGTCAAAGGATTAAGGAAAATCTCAAGCGGGTGGCTTGGGGACTGGATGTAGGTCACGAGGACCGAACCAGGATAAATCTCTCGTGTTTGCGTTTGTTTTACTTTCTGAGATTTAATTTCTTTTATTGCAAGTTCTTTATTTCTGTAACGCTAATATCTTTGTTTGAGTGATAACGTATATTCTAGATCCTACAATTGGCATCATCTCGGGACCAACAATTGGTATCGGAGCCCGGCCCGGCATACAAGCCCTGCATACCTAGTCAACAATCTACAAGGATGGCAACGGAGTTTCCTTCATCATAATTCAAAGAAGGACATTTTACACAACGTCCACCGCTATTCGATGGATCAAACTACAACTACTGGAAGTGTAGAATGAAGATCTACTTGCAATCGATCAACTACGAACTATGGAACATAGTAGAAGCAGCATACACCAATCCGACTACCAACTACAACGCTTGGAGTGATGATCAAAAGAAGAATGTGAACCTTGATGCCAAAGCGATGAATGCTTTATTCTGTGCCTTAATCAAAGAAGAATTCAACCGTATGTCAACAGCCACTTCTGTAAATCAAATATGGCTCACTCTACAGGTAACACATGAAGGCACAAATAAGGTTAAGGAATCTAAAATTTCTATTCTTGTCCACAGGTTTGAACTTTTCAAAATGAAGGAGAATGAAACCATTTCAGAAATGGTTACAAGGTTCACCGACATAAAAATTTCCTTAGCATCCCTTGGAAAGGAATACACCCAAGTCGAAAAAGTTCGTAAGATCCTTCGTGCACTCACATCAGATTGGGAGAAGAAACAACTGCAATCGAAGAAGCAAATGATCTCTCAAAAATGTCGTTAGAAACCTTATTGGTAATCTAATGGCATATGAAGTGCAACTCGAAGACAGAAAGAAGGATGAACAACAATCTCTCTCAAAGAAGAAAGAACTTGCCTTCCATGCATCCTCAGACATGGACAATTCAGATAACGATGAAGAGGAGATGACAATGCTTTCAAGAAAATTCAGAAAGTTCTTGAAACAAGGTAAGTTTAAATGTTTTAATTGTAATAAAACAGGCCATATGAAGAAGGATTGCCCATTGCTCAAAAATAAAGGTAAATTCAACAGCAAAAAGTTCAGAAAAGAGAAAGACTACCAAGCATCATGGGAAAACAGTGATTCCTCTTCCTCTGAAGAAGAAGAAGCCACTGAACATGCCAACATCTGCTACATGGCGCTAGAAGAAGATGAGGTACAATATACTGAACTTTTAGATGCATTTCAAGAATTATACAATGATCTTAAGAATGAAAAGATAAAGAATAAAGTTTTGACAAAGGAAAATGAAAATCTTTTCAAAGAAAATTCTTGTTATACTTCTCAAATTTCTTCTATAAATTCTCAAAAGATGATTTTGAAAAAGTGATATCATCATTAAAAAAGATAATGAGAATTTATTACAAAATAATGTTTTATTGAAAAAAAATTACGTCTTTAAATGAAAGAATTTCTATTTTAGATAAAGACATATCAATTTTCAAAATAAAGTATGAAGAGATTTTGAAAAATGTGACTAAATTTAATCAAGGAAAAAAATTTGAATGATTTGTTATCATATCAAAAGATGTCACATAATCATTATGGTCTTGGATTTTTTGAAAAATCTACATATGTTAGTAGTCCATATAATTCTTTTGTGAAAAGAAATATTGATATTATTTCAAAAAAAATTAAGAACAAGTTCATATGGATTCCTAAAAACTTAAGCATTGTTGATAAAAATACTTATATTGCATCATACATACATGATATATGTAATTCATGCAATTATGTGTATACTAACAGATGGAAACCAAATTCAAATTGGGTTTGGTCTCCTAAAGGTTAATGCTTTGATCTTATAATATTTGGTACCATTTTAATGTCTATCTTTCAGGTACCATATAAGAAGTTTGTTAAGAAAAATATTTTAAGAACATTTATTATATATATATGTTATAATATATTTTTTTACATGGGGAGAACACATGTTTTTCTATATCTGTTATAACATCTTTTCTGCAGGGGGAGAACATATTTTCTACAGGAAGAGAACATATAATATTTTCTACGGGGGAGTATTTGTGCACACAAAGTGTCATCATCAAAAAAGGGGAGAATGTTGGAACTTGTTTTTGATGATACATTTGTGAAGACATATCAATGGAGCTCTATCATACAAGCCTATTCAAGAGTTCTACATGATCAAGACTTCCCAAAGAGAGTTGCTATTGATGTGTATTGTGATGGTTAATAGTATGTTAAAAGCCTTGAAACACACACACACACACACACATAATTAGTCTATTAGTAGACTTGACCCTTCCTATTAGTAGACTTGACCACCTATTAGCAGACTTGACCCTTCCTATTAGTAGACTTGAACCTTCCTATTAGTCGACTTGACCTCTCTTCTAGTCGACTAATACCTTATCTATTCGACTTATAAAAGTCTTATAGTCGACTAAGTATTGTCCTGAAAAGATATCAACTTTCTGTTTATCAGCATTAGTCGACTTATCAGTATTACTAGTCGAATAATACAAGTTATAGTCGACTTATAAACTCTGCTAGTCGACTAGTTTCAGTTTCCAGAAACTTGTCTTTTGTTTCAATCATGCCCTAGTCGACTTGGCCCCTTTATTAGTCGACTAACCCAGTCTAAATTGCCTACCCTAGTCGACTAACCCCCAACCACTAGTCGACTAATGGCAGTTTCTGACTGTTGGACAGTTTCTGTTTTCTGGTGTTTTATCCAACGTTATCCAAGATTATATATTCAAATTTGTCCTAATAACTACCCTAACTAACCATAGAGTTCAGCTATAAATAAGGTTGTTATCTTAGGCTAAAAACACCAATTAAAATCAAAAATTTTCTGACCAAAAACTCTGTTAAAATTCTGGTTTTCTGAAAACTTGTTTTCACTTTCTGTTTCTTCACCAATTCCTACTCTATTGTGAAGATTTCTGAAAGTCCACCTATAATAGCCCTTGTCCACGATCACATACAGATTCAAGGCTTATAGGAAAGTTTGTAATCACTCAAAGAGGAGCATTGTACAAGAGCGTCTTCGGGTTGAAGAGAGTTTGTACAAGGTGTTGTGGTCTTCTTGGTTGTAAGAAAAGTTGTTCACATTTGGCAAAGGGCATTTGTCAAGTGATGTGTAAGGTGTGATTTTGGGTGTACAAAGTCAAAGGATAAAGGAAAATCTCAAGCGGGTGGCTTGGGGACTGGATGTAGGTCACGAGGACCGAACTAGAATAAATCTCTCGTGTTTGCGTTTGTTTTACTTTTTGAGATTTAATTTCTTTTTATTGCAAGTTTTTTTATTTCTGTAACACTAATATCTTTGTTTGAGTGTTGACGTATATTCTAGATCTGACAATTGGCATCATCTTGGGACAACAGAGGATACATAGTCCGACGCAACCACCAAGGACTATGAAGCAAATGCCAAAGCCCACTATGCACTCACACAAGCACTTAATGATGATGATCTTTCTCGTGCAATAAATTGTAAATCTGCTTTTGAAGTTTGAAATGATCTCATAATTACTCATGAGGGAACGTCTCAAGTCAAAAGATCCAAAATTGACTTGTTCCGTTCTCAATATGAGAATTTTTATATGCTTGAGAATGAATGCATTAATGAAATGCTCACTCGGTTCACCAAAATCACTAACGGTTTATTTTCTTTAGGTGACAAGATTGATAATGAGCAAAAGATCCGAAAGGTCATTAGAGCTCTTCCCAAATCTTGGGAAGTCAAGGCAACTACCCTCAAGGAGCTCAACGATAGGGAGGATATGGACTTCTCCGGCTTCATTGGTAATCTCAAAACCCATGAGATGAAAATGAAGGTGAGAGAAGAAAGGGAGGCTTCAAAGAAGAAAGCAATAGCTTCAAGGCGACTCTATCCTCCTTTAAGACGATGAATCATTGGAAGACGATGATGAGGACTTTACCATGCTCATTAGAAAAGTGGGCAAGATGTTCTACAAGAAGGGAAGACAAAGTAACGTCCGAAGAGAAAGACCTCAAGGAAGACTTGAAAAGAAGAAGGAGGAGACAGGTCCTTGCTTTCATTGCAAAAGGACAGGACATCTAATTGCGGATTGCCCCTCACTACAAGCCACGACATCCAAAAACGTGCATAAGAAAAAGAAGGCGATGATGGCCACATGGGATGATTCAGAGACAGAATCCGAAGAGGAGATTGACACCGCACACATGTGCTTCATGACACACGGAGATGAAGCTTCAAAGGTAAATCTTGAAAACTCATTAGAAGATGATGATTTAACCATGTATGAATTGGCACAATTTTTTGAAGAACTTCAAATAGATATGAAATTTTCCTTGCTCAAAACAAAAAATTGAAAAAGGAAAATGATCTTTTAAAGAACAAATTTGAAATTGTTTTAAATGAGAAAAATGATTTATCAAAATCTTTTGAGAAAATGAAAATTGATTTTGAAAAATACAAAACTACTTATAAGGGTAAAAGCCCAAATATCACTTGAAATAAAAATAAATTTTTAGATATTCAAAACGCATTGAGGTTTTGGACACAACATTGAAAAAGTGTGCTTTTGATATGAACAAGTTTGCTTCTATGTTTCCAAAGGGAAAAATTCAAAGGAAACACACTTCTCATGCATCTAACATACATCATACACATCAACACAAGTATGCCTTTATGTATGCCAAAGTGTACACATGTGCAAATTGCAGCCGCAAAGACCATTTAGCTAAGTTTTGTTATGCAAAATTAAATATGCTAAATAAGAATGTTTGGGTTCATGAAAGTACTAACCCCATAGGACCCAAAAAGATTTGGGTACCAAAATACATACCAAACTTGATTGATACAGGTGTGTCGTCCTCCTCCAAGACTTAGGGAGAGATGGTGCCTGGGTGGTGGATACATCAAAGCTCAACAAATCAATCGTCACTTGCATCGGTATCAAAGGGACACCTATTTTGGAGATTGCCCGCGGTTTATAACTTCTCCACTTGAATATTTCTTGTCTAGCTAGACCCGTACATGTATAGAGTAAGCTAGATTTATCTATTTAATTATTTATTTTGGTTATATATCCTTATTGTGTAGACTTGCATACTCTTGCTTTTGTATCTTGTCTAGTCTACTAAGTTTGATTTTAGCCCTGTTTTGATTACCTATATATAGAGTGTTTCTTTAAAAGATTTTTGTATCAATTGTCAAATATGAATATTTATTTTTTAAACCATATTAAGCAAATAAATAAAGATAACAAATGCACGCCTCAACTCTTATCTAGAGGAATGACAGGAGAAGTTCAGAACCCGTAACGGGTATTCAGCTTCAATATCTCAATTTATTGCTTAAATAATGAGTTAAATATTAAAAATTATATAGTCTACTTAATAATAATAATATAATAATATTGTGTGTTTTCATGCCAATAAGATTTATGGTATATTTCCCTTGATTTATGGATAAAACATACCTATAAAACCTTATTTTCAAACCCCCTAATATCTTGTTTTCTTCAAATAGTTTTTGGGGCTGTCCCGGTCGACCGAGTTGACCTGGCACAGTACCGGTCGACCGGGCGGTCGACCGACATAGCCTGGAATCTAAAAATTTTCTTGACCCTAGGCCGGTCGACCGGCCGGTCGACCGAGAGTCGGGTATGCTGTTTTACCCTTTTTCTATATAATCATAAATCCCCAAATTCCTTTCATCCATTCTCCTTCTACCGAAACCCTCTTCTCCCCTCTTCAATTCTCCATCTCCCAAACTCAATCTAACCCTTTCAAATCTTTTCCAATCCAAATTCCTCCTATATAAATTGTTAAAAACCTTTTCAGGCTCAAGATCTGCCAATTTTCAAGGATTTTCTTTGGATTTTGAAGGTATAACCAAATTTCTTCCTTAATCTCTTCAATTTCCTAAATTATTCTAGTTTATCTATCTTTATTCGTGCCTTTATCTTGATTAGTGTCTTCATTATGTCAAAAAGATCTAGATCTGGGAAGGGGAAAAACCCTGAGTCCTCTTCTAACCCCTTTATTTCATAAAATGCATCCCATAGATTTTCTATTATCCATAACAAGGCTGTAATCTCTGGTAGAGCTGCGGTGCTCGGTGATTTTGAGCACCTTAATTTTGTTGCTATTTTGAGTACGAGTTCACTCGAACACTTTGTCACAATCAAAGAACCCGTTTACCCTGAGCTTGTACATTATTTTTACTCTAACCTGTCCTTTCAAAACAATCATATCAGGTCTAGAGTACTGGGTCAGTGTTTCAACATTTCCCTAAAAAAAGTTTCCCATCTGTTACACCTCTCCTGTGAGGGGGTAGCATCTACAATGTAGATTTACATGATTTTGAGTATCCAGACGGTGAGTCTGCCCTCACCGCTTCTTTGTTGCTCCATGATGATGATAAACCTACTCTTGTTAGGAACGAGGAGGTGAAGTATTATACTCTCACTGCCCAAATTCTAACTAAGATAGTTTTTTTATAACCTCCTGCCAAAATTAGGAGAGTATAGTCATGCTAGGGGTTCTGCTCCACTTCTAATCTATTGCCTTCTGAAAGGCATTAGAGTCAACATTCCCAAACTCATCATTGATTATATGGCATCTGATCATCTCTTGATCCCAAACCGGCACTTGCCCTTTTGGATGCTTATCACACGCCTGTTGAAGCAACTTAAGTTTGATCTCTCCACTGAATGGTCCATCGAACCGTCAGTAAATATAAACAACACTTTTCTCAAGAGGATGCGTGCTAGGGAGCGTGCTCTTGCTCCTCAGCGCCCTCCTATCATACCTGCTGTTATTCCTAGATCCTCTTCTGTATCTTCTGCTTCTTTTGATCCGTATCTAGCTCTTTCTACTCAGCTTCGGGAGCACAACCTGCAATGACCGCTCAATTCCAGTGGCTAGAGTAGAGAGTAGATAATGATCTCTAACATATTTGTGCCTCTATTCGCTATCTGCAGACCTGTATCGATGAGACCTACAGTAGGAACACTTGTCCGACTCCTCTTTCGAGTGGTCACTTATAGCCACTTCCTATGACGGGTCCTCCATTCGATGCATGGGTTCCTCCTCCTGTTGTTCCTGAGGCACCAGCTCCACCAGAAGATTCTGATTTCTAGGAGGATTGACCCTTTTTGTTGATGACAAAAAGGGGGAGCGATTTTGATGGAGTTATATTTTGGGAGTGTTTACTTTTTGGAGTGTCTACTTTTGATTTTCTATATTTGGATATGTATTTGGATATATGCTTTGTTTTATGGACATATGTTTTGTGTGGTATGTATCTGGTTTTATGTTTTGAGGTTGGCATGAACCTCTGTGCTATTTGTGAACTATGTATGGTGTATGTGGTATATGTGTTGTGTTTTTAGCTCCTTTACCATCCACCCATCTACCACTTGTCATTGGAGGTTGGAGGTAATTCGGACGGTTGGAGGGTCATCGTTTGTGCATACACTCTTATAACTCAGTATCCTTGTTATGCATAAATGGTTAGCATAAGAACCAAATTGTCATATACTATATATGCTTTTATTGTGCATTTAGCTCTTTTATGTCATATTCTTATATATGTATGTGTTTAGCGGGACACTTGAAGTCTCTTTCCAAATATTTGTAATAACTCCATATGTTTTGTCATCATCAAAAAGGGGGAGATTGTTGGCCCAAAGGCCATTAGCCCTAGTTTTGATGATAACAAACCATATGTAGTTATGTATTAACAAGATTGTTTAATTAAGTTCAGGTAAAATTATATGTTGCATTCTGCTCCATCACAAGACTCACACATTTGGAAGCCAAGAAGATTTAGATTCCAGAGCCTAGCACACTAGAAGAGCTCAAAGATCAAGCGATATTCAGAAGACTATTTCAAGATTTGTATTTTTCCTTTTTCTATTTTAGATAGGATTTATAGTCGTTTGTTAAAACCAAGATGATAGAGGTTGATAGCTTTTGGGATTGACACACACACACACATTTTATACAGAATTGTATTTTCAAACAAAAGTTTAAAACTATGCTTCTTACCGTTTTCCTTATCGAGTTTCAGAAAAACAGGTTTTGGAAAAACCTGGTTCTTGTTTTAGAAAAGAATTTTGTTAAAATATAGTTCTATTTTATTTTGGTGTTGATCCATGATTACACATTAGTTCTTCAAGTCCTTAGAACTCTATTTTGTATTTACATATCAAAAGAATTTTCATTAGAAAAGAATGGTTTCGAAAATATATCCAGATCAAGATTTTGGCCCACTGGCGGTCGACTGTAGGCAGAAAAAAATTGCTCTGTCGGTCGACCGCGTGGTTGATTGACATAAATTTATACTATTTTATTACTCTCATTTATCTATATCTTTGTATATAAATAATGCTGTTCGAGTATTTTTAGTGATTTTGCAGTACAGGTTTACCAAAAGGAGAAAAGACTGCAATTTAGCATTTTAGAAGAGTGGCCAAGTCAAAAAAAAGAGCTTTAATGGAAGACTCGATATTGCCAGGACTCCTCTACGGCTATTGAAGATCACATGTAAGAAAGTTACAACTAAATCAAAGAAGTTGGAATCCAGTAGGAGCTGAGAAGCAGTTTCACAAAAGTTCAGGGCTTAAATGCAAATTATGGCTGAAATTCTAATTTGTAAATTGTTATTCTCTTTTCTGTGTAAAGTTGTATTTGTGGTAGACTTTTTATATAAAATAGCCAAATTCTAGGCTATAAATATACATGTAAAGGCTAGGGTTTAGGGGCTGGAATTTTGGCCACTTTCTCAATTTTTTTTTACAATTTCTTCAGAATTTATTTTCTTCTCTTGGAGGCAGATTTCTTGATGCTGAATTTCTATTAATATTTCATCTTTTGTTTTTTTTTGGTTTCTTAAAAAAAAAAGAGAAAGAGGCGCCTGTAGGCGCCTCTGTTCAGCGAGGGGGGCGCCTAGCGCCCCATTTGAAAGGGGAGGGGCGCCTGTTGGCGCCCCTATTTGAAGCAACAGGGGCGCCAACAGGGACGCCCCTGCCCCAGTTCAAGGAGAAGGGGGAGCCCGGGCCCCAGTTGAAGCAGAGATGGCTCGGAGGGCCACACGGCACTGTTGCAGGTAAGTTTAGTTTATTGTTTTGTTTAATTATTTAATTATTTAATTTATTAGTTAATTAGTTTGATTAATTATTTCTTATAATTTGTTAGATTATTTTTTCATGTTGATTGTTTATGTAGATCATTTTTTAAGTTAATAATTTAAGCATAAGTAGGTAAGTTTTCAGCGAGTACCCAGGGGAGATGAACCTAGGCTAAATTATCTTGTAGTCATCTGTTGGATCTCCTATCTAATGTTGTACACTCACCAATTGACCGACAACTTTTTGGAGATTATTTCTAGAGTCACTAGTTATTTGACAAGGTATGTATCAATAGTCAATGGTCCATGCTTAGGGTTTTACTTCTTTTTCTGCTTTTAATTTATTTAGTCATTTTATTACCTTTGATGGACCATGTGATGCAGACAATACCTTGTGCTTAAATCTAGTGTTCAGACTTAGTTTGCCTATTAGAAGTAGAGATTTAGTAAGTGACAACAAACCGATTTGGAGACCGAGATTGACCACTTAATTCTACTATAGGGGATTCAAACTTAGGTACTTGACTTTTCTTTTCTTTATTATAATTAGTTCAAATAACCCACCAACCCACAAAATTTTTGATCAATTCGTCTAGAAGTGTCGAAACCATAAGAACCACTTGTCCCTGTGGATCGACCCTCAAGTGCTACATCGAATGATCGTGCACTTGCGGTTATTTAAAACGAGGAGATAGAAATCTCCCCATCAACGGTCGACTGACATGCACCAAAGTGCAAGCGTGCACTTCGGTCGACCGGGCGATCGACCATCTGCAAGAGCATTGCTTTCTGTTAGGCCCGGTCGACCGACAGATAGTTTCACTCTTTGGTTGGGATCTTCCGATCGACCGCTTTTCCCAACAGTCAAAAATTCGACCGTTGGCGGTCGACCGCCCAGTCGACCGTCAGAAGGATTTTCTGCTGAGTTGTCTCCCAATGGCTAATTTCTATTTTGTCTTTTTCTGGGTCTTATCCCAACGGCTCTATTGTGTTTTCTAGCCTTGTTTTCATTCCCTATATATAGTGGGACAATGAAACAACTCAATAACAAGATTTCTAAGCATTGGATCAAAGTTTTACAAGTTTTAGACTCTTTGCAAAAGATTTTTCTTTGAGCCAAAGATTTTCATAGATTTGTGTTTTAACTTGAGCCTTCCCTCTACTTCTCTACTAGCTATTTTCACTACACATTCTCAAAGAGTTTCACTTCCTCATCTTGGTTATAGGGTTGTACTTGTAAGCTATTTTGTGGTCAAGAGTTGATCACCGATTTCCTTCGATTGAGAAGTTATAGAGGTTGCGGCCTCGAGCGAGCTAGTGAGCTCCAATTTGGTGTTGCGGTATCGTGAGAGAGGACAAGTGTGTCCGAAGAGTTCTAGTGAGAACTTGTAACCGGATGACGATCCAGTGGGATCGGTCATAGTGAAAATCCTTCAAGTGTTGAAGGCGGGGACGTATAGCAGTGGCTCGAACCTCGAACATATCCTTGTATTTGCGATTACTTACTCTCTCTCTTAACTCTACTCTCTCTTTACTTGCACTCTATATTGCTTACTCTTTTTGCAAGTTTTATTTAATTGTATTTGCTAATTGCTAGGTTGCTAGCAAGATATTTTTTCCGCATTATTTGTCATTTAGTATAGCCATCATATATTCACCCCTCTCTAAGTGATTTTCATAAAGTTCTTGTTGTACATGCTCATAGCAATATTCGATATGTACCTGTAACATGTATTAATTAGTTAGATGTATTTATGTAGAAATGAGTTAGCTTGTGATGACCATGATTAGTTGGGGTCAAAGTAATTCTGAGTTATATTGTGGATGCCGAGAGGGGTACTCTCGAGATCATTATGTTCTGATTGTTGGAATATTATACATGGATAAGTAGGCGATGTCAAGCCGAAATACTATTATGATTGCGTGGTATTTGTTGAGTTAGTATGTGTTGAGATTGAGAATAAGTAGGCTAATGTTGGTCGAAACTATTTGTGATTTTGTATTGTAAATCATGTCAAATCAGTATTTACAAAGGATGTGCTGCCGAAATTTTCAAGAATTTGGAGATGATTATGATAATCTATTGATTTAATAGAACGTTTATGTTATTGAGGATATTAGAAATCTGGGACTGTTACATGGTTGACCAGCCATCCACAGGCGTGCACAAGAGAAGAAAGGTGTTGTAGCAGTCGACCGCCCGGTCGATCGTCCAGAAGAAGCAACAGTAGCAGAAGACAGTCAGTCGGTCGCCGGTCGACCGACCAGGGAGTTATTTTGCACTCTGCACAATTGGCGGTTGACTGCCCAATTGACCGTCCAGAGTGCAGGTCTGAGATTGCATAGCTAGCGGTCGACCGCCAGGTCGACCCCATGTCGGTTCTGAGTTGTTTTCTATTTGAATTTTGGATTCATTTCTGATCTGAATTCAGATCTGTTGGTTTCTTTTCCTTCGTGGACTCTCGGGTTATATAAAGAGGAGTATTGTCCCCAACTGTTATAATCTGAAATGATTGATTAATAAACTCTCTCTCCTCTTCTGCCTCGAGGATGTAGGTAATTGCCGAACCTCGTTAAATTTGTATTTTTCTTACTTTTTTCTCTTTGGTTTGTTCTTACTATGTTCGTGACTATTCTGAGGTAAACTCTGGTGTTTGCATGTAGACCTCCGATGTTATTCCCAACACGTGGTTGGTTGAATAACTGATCTGGAGTCCATTTCCTTTTTCGCTTCTCTTTATCCTCTATTCTTCAAATTTGCTATTTTGGAATTTTCTTCTCCCACTATACAAATTTCTTCTCAAAAGGACTATTTTTTCTTTCTTTCTTTTTTTAATGCAATCCATCATTTTCACAGATGTGTGAAGACTACTAATGTATGTTAATTCTTTAGTACTAGGTTGGTTTTGATTCTGGTGGCATACGTCACCAACATTTCCATGGCAATCTTTATAGTCGAGTGGCCAATTTTCATCTATCACCTTCAATCGCGAGAGTTTGCGTACACTTGATCTCATTTTTTTTCCTTTTGATATTGCTCTTCTAGTTTGCTGCCCATATTTTTTGCACAATAAAATGTTCAATCCAATGTATTTCCCTGATATAATTAGGATATCAATGTAAAAATATATCCATCATGTAATATTCTGAGTTATTATAGTTTCTGTGCTAAATTCCTTATATTTTTGGTAGCGTATATTGCATTAATGAAATTCTGAGGTACAACTCTTTTAAAAAAGAAACATATACTTTTGAATTCAAACTATTTTTTGTTGTAAGAAAACGTTAATATTTTCACTCTAATATAAAGAACTTAGGACAGACTCCCAAAATGCCGGACAGGTTGAAAGTCAGGCTCAAGTCTGATCATAGCAAAACAAACAACCCCCTCAATAGTTTCTCATCGGTGCTACTTCTGAGCTGTTTGGTTGCTAGCAAGTGACTGTAAGTGTAAGTTGTAAGTAAAAAATTATTTTATATTTGTAAAAAAAATTTTCACAAATAAACTTTTAAGTATTTAATTGGTAATATAAAAGTGTAAGTGAAAAAAATGTATTACCAAATATAATATTTGATAGAATTGTAAAATAAAATAAAGATTCAATTTTCATTGTTTGGTTTGTTGCAAGGGAGGCGGAGTGCAAAGCTCACTTGCAACAAACCAAAAATACTTTATTTTATTGAAATTTAGATTGCAAAGCTCATTTGCAAATTCATCTGCAATTTTGTAGCTCACTTGTAGACTCATTTGTAATTGCATACTCATTTATAATTTTGTGACCCATTTGCATACCCACTTTAAAAGCCTACTTGAAGACTAATTTGCAATGATTTTATAATTAATAGTCAACAAAACTTTGTTTAAAATAGTTTGTAACCCACACTAGCAGTCAAAGAAAAGCCAAGTTAGTGACTCACACTGTTTCAAGTGGGTCTACAAAATCAATTCTAATCAAAGGACCACATTGGTGGGTATCTTTCACAGTTCTCTACAGCTACAAGCAGCAACACAGCAAGTGAAATGTCCCATCACTCACTACACCATGATTTGTTTTTGACTAGGTTAATGATGTTCAACCCTAACTCTAGGTTAGCATACTCTCACATGCTCTAACATGCCTTGCTACATCTATGGGAAACTTTGAACACTTCTCTAACTCCGCCTCTCACTTGCAAACAAATCAAATTTGTTTTAGGTAAAGCATCAAGCAGGCTCCATTACAGGGAGCAAGAGACTTCACATGCTGCCATGAAGGCCGATGTCACAGATCCCTCCCTAGGTTTTTTTAGAGGCTTCTTGCCATAAAATATTTGGAGAAGATCACAGTAAGTCACAAAACTCTCATCTCACAACAATCAATATGTTCTCAGAAAGCAACTTTATTTCTTCTTTGCATGCCAAAGGCCATTATCATAATGTTCCAAAACTAACTTTTTACCATGTTGTGGTCAAGTTATTCCCCATGAAGTTTGGCTTTTTCTCACCAAAAAGGATCTTGTCACAAGGAATAAGATCAGTCAATTGAAGGGATGAAACACAGGACTAACATGTATGTTTTGTTGTGTTTGTTAACTCTAGTGTTGTTTGCTTATGTTTTGGGGAAGCAACAATGATATAAGACAAGACTATGTAATAATTGTTGACAGTGCAGTGTGCTAGAGAACAAGAAGAAACAACAGTAGAAAGCAATTTCAGAATTTGGATAAGAACAGAATGAATATTATACTAAAACATGAAGTTTAGTCTATTGGTCTGAAAAAAATTAGGTCACTAGATGCAAATTCTATAATTACAGTTCTAGATCCAAATCCACTTAAAAAACAAACTCAAACCTTGTAAGCTTATCTCCCTCACATTGCCAATAGTTTAGTGGGAACTGACATGAACCTACTTGGTTTGATCCAAATTAAGTGAACATTAATGACCATAAACAACTAATAAAGTAACCAATCTAATTATTCTCTGAAATTGAGATTATATGAGTGATTTTTGGGGAACAATGTGACCCAGCTTCCATGTGATGTGAGCTTGCAACTGAGGTCCACAGATGACATCCAATTGAATGAGTGGAAGGGTAGCGGGCAACATGTTGAAGATCATGTGTTGTTTCCCCTTATGCTAGCAGAGATTGTCATGTCAAGATGCAGATGTGAACCAGAGAGTTTGAGATGAGATGCATGCTAAAATATTGACCTAGGAAGTTCATTCATCTTGAAAAATAAAAAGGTTAACATTCATCTATCTTGAAAAGTAAAAAGCTTATTTTCTAAATACCCCATTAAACTTTCAGGGTTTTCTCAAA
The DNA here is from genome assembly GCA_038442645.1 of Agave tequilana. Taxonomy (NCBI): domain Eukaryota; kingdom Viridiplantae; phylum Streptophyta; class Magnoliopsida; order Asparagales; family Asparagaceae; genus Agave; species Agave tequilana. The sequence continues at coordinate 182,681 of JAVJIF010005288.1, forward strand.
ATATCCCCTAAACTTTAGTATTCCCAGAATATCCCTCTAAACTATACATTTTCAGTTTACCCCCTTGTAACGCCGTTAATGGGCATGTGAAATGACCTATTTAACCGTGGCCCTCAAACAGTTAAACCAACTTATAAAAAATTAAAACTTTGATTTCAACCAAGCAATCAACATCTCCCCCCCCCCTCCCCCCCAACCACCACCATAAAAAAAAAACCCCTCAAGAAACCAACCTGAAATAATTAGAAACATCTTCTTCTCTAAAAGTACTATTCGCCCGGAAAAGTCAAATAGATCTGCCTCGACCTTGGATTCACCATCCTGGCAAAATCTTCCACGGTCCATTCGCGGCCAACCCATGAACTTATGGTTCTCGTTCTCAAGCATCAACGTCGCGACTGTCGTAGCCCTGTTAACAAGCAAGAACAAGAAAGAAAATTCTTTGTTGGGTCTGAGGACATAGGGTTGTTGGGTCCCCTTGAGTTCTGGCAAGAGAGGGAGAAGGGGGACTGAGATGGGTTCGTCGAGGGGTTGATGGGCTCGAAGTAGGCAAAAGGCCGAGGTCTTTGTGGGCGTTGAGGATGAGGAAGTAGAGGAGGTTTTCGGGCCCAAAGGCCAAGAGGATCATCTGCTTCATGCCGTGGTCTTGGATAAGGAGAAGGCCCAAGATCTTGGCCGCATTGTCGGGGCCCAGCGCTCGGATCTAAGAGAATATGATGCAGGTCACTTCGTGGGCATCTATTGTTAGTTGAAGGAATTTTCAAGTTTGATAGACTAGCAAGGTGTCTGATATAAAGACTGAGAGAGAAAAGTGAGCAACAGAGAAAAGGGGAAAACAATGGTGCCTTAATATCCCCACTCCTCTTCTCCCTCTCTTCCTCCCCCTCCCCTAGATCTGGAGGTGGCACAACGCTTCCCCCTCCCCCTTCTACTACAATATATAGATTAAATGTCACCCCGTTTCACGTCATTTTTTATTATAAAACAACATGAAAAATCTCAGTGACAATTGTGTAATTTTAAAAACTTAAGACATCAGTTGTTTTAAAAAACTGATGTTAAAACAAAACTTTAATATCAGTTTTTAAGATCGACGTTAACTTAAACCCTTTAATGTCAGTTCTAAAGAACCAACGTTAAATCCCCCTCCCCCCAAGAAAAATCCTAACCGCTCATTATTCTCTTTCTCTCAGACTCTAACCCGAGCCCTACCTCCGTTGTCCCATTCTCCCTCTCCTCTCGCTCTCTCTCTCTCTCTCAACCCAAGCCACCACCTTCCGCCAACCCCTCTCTCCTCCCAAGGGCCTCTGTCGCCCCCTCTCCCCCCCTCTGGCGAGCCTTCCCCTCCTCCCCCCTCTCTTCTCCCTAAACCCAAGCTTCCCGTTGTCCCCCTCTTCCCATCCCAAACAATCTTTCTCCATTGCGCCCCCACACCGCAAGCCCTCCCCTCCTACCACCCCCCTCCTCTCCACCCCCGGCGAGCTTTCTCCATTATGACCCCCAAACCGCGAGCTCTTTTAGAACACGAACCCTGACGAAATCCGACTTGCCACCAAAGCCTTCAAGGTATCACTATATTCTAATATTTTACTTAGAGATTAATGTTAGTTTAGAAAATTTGTGAAATTGCTTTGGTGCTAAATTGTGAAATTAGTAAATTTTTACTTAGAAAAAGTTTAATTTTTAACGACGATTCTTTTTAAAAGCGATGTTAATAGTGAATATGTATGTGTGATATGTGATGTGTGAGATGTGTTTGTGTGTGTGTGTGTTCATATGTATCTATGTGTATGTTTGTGTGTGTGTGTCTAATGTGTGATGTGTGTGTGTATTCATGTGTATGTGATGTGGTGTGTGCGGTGTGCGATGTTTGATGTGTGCGATATGTTGTGTGTGTGTGTGTGTGTGTGTGTGTGTGTGTGTGTTTGTATGTGTGTGCCTTGTGGATTGAAAACATATATTTTCTTTGGATTTTTTTGTGTAATGTGAATCAAAAATTAATATTTTATTTTTTATGTCTAGACATAATAAAGATGGAACAGAAATGAATTCGTGCGGATCGGTTAAGTACTAAATATGAGAAAGGTGCAGTGGAGTTTATCAAGTTTGTTGTTGAGCGTGCTGACAATCCTAACCGTATTAATTGTCTGTGTATAAGATGTGATTATCTCAATAAAGTGACAATACTTGCATTAAGAGATCATTTATTCATTAATAGAATTGATACAAGTTATACGAGATGGATATGACACTATGAGAGTGCAAGAAAAGAAAGGGCTATTAATTCAGGCGATAGAAAATGTGATGAAAGAGAAAATGTTGATTGTGATGATGATGATAAATTAGAAGACATGATGTGATTGAGTTCAGACCTGCACACAGAAAATATAGAATTTCAGGAATACAGAACAGAAGTGTAAGTACTCAATACTACTGCTATAGCAAGTGGTTATGCGGGTCGTGATCCATAAGGAGGGACTAGCGATGGAAGCTTTTTGTAAGTTCTCTTTTAAGTTACTTAAAATGGTTAAAGTTCTTTTATTATTCTTTAAAAGAAAAGAAAATAAGTTATGTTAAATTATGAAAGTGATAGGTAAGAGTAGATGGAGAAAATAGAAAATAAATTTTTACAAAGAAAGTGAAAAAGTGAATAGAGTTGAGAGTTGATGGTGATCTAAACTAAAAATTAAAAGAAAGGAAGAAAACCTAAAAAATCTTACTTACCTCTTCAGTGCTCATATACCTTGGATCCGTTACTACGACTTACCTAGTCTTTGAAGGCGATCAAGCATGGCGTGTAGGATCTTCCCCAGTCCTTATCTACATTATGAATAAAAGGGCAAGCTAAGCTAACAAAAGAATGGTTGTTCATCACCATAGGCCATCAAGGGCACTAGCAATGACGAAGCAGTCTCAAGTCTATCGGATTCACTTGGATTGCAAACACATCAGAGAAAAGCAAAAAAAAATAAGAGGAAAGAAGAAAAAAACTTCTATTTGATTCAAATAACAATAAAAGAAAAAAACTTTCTTAAACTGGTGTCATCCTTAGTACAAGCTTGCCCTCATTCCTCCATGAAACTCTCATCTCCTACCAATTACCTAAAGAAAAAGAAAAATTACAACAAAAGAGAAAGAAAAATCTAGGCTAAACCTATACAAGAATCTATTCTACTCTCTGCTTCCTCCTCCCTCTGTTTCTGATGTGTGGAGGTATTTATAGCATAGAAATGGATAAGAAAATGAGTCGAAAGATAGGGGAGCTGGCTATTTCTGAATTTGAATCCTCCCATTATCTTCATACTTGATTTGATGTGGATATTCAATTCTGATCTGCAGCTTGTTGGCGTGTTAATTACTAAATATAACTTATAAAATAAAAGAATTAGAAACAGTGATCAACGTAAGAGTTGAGGCCCTTTAAGTCTTCTTTCTGGATCATCTTGAATCATCCGATTTGAATTTCGGTAGCAAAAGTTATGATTCAAATACTAAATATATTCAGTCTGAATCAGAGTCAAAATTCTTTATCTCATCCGTTGATCTTCTTTCTATCCATTTATTCCTTTGAATTTTGAATTTGGACTCTGTATTTGACGTTATCCTCAGTTGATTTTTAGCTAACCAAAATGGATTTATATAACTCTGAATTACATCAGTTTTCATTTGGTGTTATCTTTCTTATTTGCTCTGATCTTCAGCTGAACATTTGCCCTAATTCTTGATTTGTTCTGGATGTAGTGATATCCTCATAGATCTTTAAGTTATTCGAATTGATTCATCAAAATCTAATTTTTAACTGACTAGATCTGGGATCATCTTAAGTTAACCAAATAGATCTAGTTAAATCTGATTTTAATTGGTATTTATTTGATTTAATCCTCTTTCTCTCCATGATTATCTTTTACAAAATAGACATTTAAGATAAAAAAAATTAGCAGATTTATTACATAATAGATGTAGGAGTGTAATAAAAAGAATGAAAAATATGTGTACGATCATGATGCATGTTGTAGATGAATACTTTGTGGCTCGCCCACACTTATTCGAGAGCTTGAAAAATGATGTATCAAAATCTTTATATGTTGGTTTTTCTAAATTTATTAGGTTGTCTGCAGTGTTGAGATTATACAATTTTGAAAGTGAGAAATGGGTGAAGCGATAAAAGTTTTACGATCTTACTCAAACTTTTGAAAGATATACTTCCTGAGGGCAATGAACTTCTAGATCGTATGCACAAGACCAAGAAAATCATACACTCTATGAGTGTAACAGTCCCAGATTCTAATTCTAGTATTAGCATAATAATTACCAATTATATCATAATCTCTTTAATTTTTTAAAATTTTCGACAACACCTCCTCTAAAAATATGAGTCTATCAGATACAATCAATAATAATTTTGGCCCACAAGGCCTCCTTATACATCAAGTAGATATTTTAGCCCACACGACCTACTTGTACATCATGTATATATACAACATGAACAATCTCATCATATAATTCCACATCCTTTACTTTCACTTAAATATGACTTAATATATCATAACTCCATCAAAATCAAGTTCTATTCTCATCATTGCCAAAGTAAACAGCCAGTCCTTATGTCAAAATATTACATCTTCATCACGTACACAAAATATTCATGTCACTGACTATGACACTAAAACCAATTACATATAACAATTTTCATACATATGCACTGATAAGTAGGATTCTCAAAAGTAAGAAAGACATGGATCGAGTAGACTAGTGCAAGCAAATAACAAAAGTATCATTCACCTAAACACTGAGCTCTCCAGCTTCTAGGTCGATCACTTACCTTTATCCAAATCTAAATATATAGAAATAAAAAGAGTGAGCTCAAAGCTTAGTGAGTAAACTATGATGAAATTGTTAAGTTCAAATTTTCATTTTCAATAACCTTTAGGAGTGATAAACATGATTATTAAATGAATTATCATGAAATTTCAACCCCATAATGCAATCTTTTCTTTTCTATTCCTATAGACTTTTCAAATTTTATTTAGATGTCTCAATTATCATGAATTTCTCTTTAGTTAACTCTTAATTATCTTCACCTGTACAATTACAAGTTCAATCTTATGTGTGGGTTCACTATATGTATGTCCCTTCATGATATATGCACCACAGCATCTTCAAGTCGGTAAGCTTCATTGAATTTGATATTTATTGCACTTACAAGTTCCTTGTTACACAACATTATAATCAAACAATACATGATAATACTTGTTATTTGATATATTCATACACATTTCATGAGGGTAAAGTTTGATTCTACGCCTTCCCCTCCTCCTACCGGCTCCCGCCCGACCCCTTCCTCCATTTTATATATATATATATATATATATATATATATATATATATATATATATATATATATATATATATATATATATATATATATATATAACATAATAATAATAATAGACCTCCATTTTCCCCCTCCTACCAGCTCCCGCCCGGCCCCTTCCTCTGTTATAATTATATATATTATAATAAACCTCCGTCTTCCCCCTCCTAACAGTTCCCGCCCGGCCCCTTCCTCCGAATAACAAACATAGCACATATCACACAATATTATACGCACGTATACTTGATACTCGTATCATGTGGAAGTGAGCAAAATAGTTTTATATCGGTCATATATATACACATGTATCAACCTCTATGATATGCAAAATCTGCGTTACATAGAATTATTATCACATCAAGAATTTAACATAATCCAACCATATAGGGTTTTATTTTTCTTTTCTTCTTGTTAATAGATTATGGCCAAAGTCTTACTCGTGTCTAATTAGGTTAGATTTAGAATAACATACATATAACCATGTACTCTCTAAAGTTTATCAATATAGTACAATACTTGGAATTTAAACAACATCTCAATATTGATTCTATTTATATAGTCATGAGAAAAATCATTACTTGATCACTTAAAGGATGTCAAGTGATACAGGCAGGTGTCAGGTAATATCATGTCGATGTCAGGTAACAGGCGACCAGGGTTAGCATATCAAGAGAAGGCATGTGAAGTGATAGTGTAACAGCCAAGTACAATCAAGCGAAGCTTAAGCAGTGCTGGAGGCACAGACAGCAAATAATGTTAGTCACTAGAGCATTTGACAGAGCTACTGGAATGACTCAGTTTAAAAGGCGAGTCTAAAATCCGGCAAAGTTCTGCCTAGTCAAATTTAGTGGTAAAGCGCTGAGCGCTAAGCATGTCTACCAGGCGTAGCTAGAAAGTTCAGAAGACTTTAATAAACCTCGGAGAGGTTAAGCCCCGAGGCTAAGCAAACAGGTGTATAAGTAGACCGTGCCTGACGAGGCTACGCAATTAAGCTCGCTAGCAGACACAAGGTACAGCTATTAAAACTCAAGAATTTGAGCAAAGTGGGAGCGTAGTAAGCTGTGCCTGACGAGGTATCCAATAGGCTAATTACACGGTCACACGGCTTAGCTAGGCTCCCGATGAAGCTAAAAAAACTCAGAGGGTTTACCTCAAAAGCTAATATAGAACCGCAGAGCGGTTAAGCCCGGAGGCTATGAAGTGCCACACAAGTGTTAGTACCATACATGCATAAGTATGATGTCATCTACACTATTACAAGCATTATAGTATATCAGTCAAGTCATGACATGTCCACAGAATACAACACATCCACACTTGTAAAATCACACTGGACTGATACAAATTACAACAAATACCAAATCCAATACAAACCCAATAATGTGAGGAAAATCACTCGCCTAAATGCGGAAAGCACCATGAAAATTCCAAACTCTGGAACTCCAAGTAGCCAACGCGTGAACATGTTCAAATAATAATAATTTATTAAATAGAGAAGAGAGAGAACACGAAGGCGACCGAATGCGAAGGTCGTGAATGCGGAGATCGCGTCACGCGGAAGTGGGGAACGCGAGAGACGTGAACGCCAGAATCGCGTCACGCGAAAGTCATGCTCCGCATCACGAAGATTAAAATGCGAGAATTGTGTTAAGGAAGTACTAGGACTGGGGTTAGCTCCGCGTCTAGCCATACCTGAGAGAGAGAGAATGGAATGAAAGAATTAAGAAACAAAAAGTAGGAGAAAAGCTGAGAAAGAGAGAGGCTGAGAAAAATAGAGAGAGTGGGAAAGCTAGGGAGAGAGATGTGAGAGCAAGATAGATAGAGGGGGGAGAGAGAGAGAGAGTGAGTGAATGAGGAGAGAGCAGGACAGAAAGAGAGATACAAAACAAGGAAAAAGAAAGAAAGAAAGAAAGAAAGGAGAAGGCAAAAGATAGGAGGAGAGGGGGAATGGTTGGCTCGCGGTGATCAAGTGCTCCTAGTAGGTCTTCTTAGATTACAATTTAAGAAGAAGGCTTAAACTCCAACATCCTAAAAAAAATTTCACGCACATTATCAACTTCATGTTTTAAGATGTACACATATAAAAAATCAAGTGATTTTAGGCTCGTTTACTCTATTTTCTTTGGGTTCAAATACTAACAGTTTTTTAAAAGTAGAACAAAATGGAATGATTAGATCAATAAGTATACGAAATTCAAATCATTTGATTTTTTTTATATGTGTATATCTTAGAACATGAAGATGATAATGCACGATCGAATTGTTAAAAAAAATTAAAATGTTGAGGTTTTAAGCCTCCTCCTTAGATTGTTATCTAAGGAGACCTACAGGAACACTTTACCCATATAAATAAATAAATAAATAAATAAATAAATATATATATATATATATATATATATATATATATATATATATATATATATAGGAGTGAGGGCCTAATAATTGAGATCTGCGTCTCCTATAAATGAGACCGCATCTCATTCAATACAGACTTGCATCTAGCTTGATTAGGGCCCAGACGCGAGGCTCAGGTCCACGTCTCAGATGTTGGACCTCTGCGTTTGCAGAGGAGAGAGAAAGAGTGAGAGATGTAACAGATGGTGATTTTTATTGATTGAGAAATGAATTAAATGAAGGAGAGAGGGGATCTCTACTTCTCATAAACTAGACATGCGTCTGGTTGAGTTGAGCTCAAACGCGGGATTGAGGTCCGCGTCTGGGTACAAGCTGTGTACTCGTCATAAATGAGGAAAGAGAAAAATGGTTAGGATATTTATTGTGCAGATGAGAATATTTTGCGGAAAGAAAAGGGAAGAAAAGAAATAGAAAAGGAGAGGGAAAAGAATGAGTGAGGAGAAAAGTTGGAAAAGAGAAAAACAAAAACAAAAATATCTGGTTAAGATCCTGGAATCTGGGATAATACCAAAAACTTTAGAAAAGCCATAAAATAAAGTTACTCGGAATGATCTCCAAAAATCTTAAAAATAATAAATATTATACTAAGACACATGGTGAAATTAGATTTAAGAACAATCCCATTTTTAAAATAAAATTCTGAAATCTACTGACAATAGCGGTCGATACCAAATTCAGTGAAATTTTGATAAATTCAGAAAAATCTCCAAAAATACATTTAGATAGAAAATATAATTTTAAGAAATTATATGAAAGAAGTTTCTAGAAATTCAACTCCGGTTGTAAATTAAAAATCCGAGAATCAATCAGCGGCACTAGTCGTCACCCGTTTTGAAGATTTGTAATTTAATTCGGAAAATTTTAGAAAATCGTGAAAAATTTAAAACATTAGAAAATAATGTTTGAAACTAAAATCAATCAAATTTGATTATCAGAAAGGTCAAATCGATTAGTATACTAGGATCAGGTCCTCGGTTCTGACTCGGGTTGATTCTGGAATCAGGAATCTGGATCTATTGCAAAATGATCGCATAAATATTCATAAAACAAAAGCAAATACGGAAACTAAATTGAAAAATATGATCGAATAATCAGAATACACATCTAAGTACGTATTCCGAGAATGGGGTGTTACATTCCATCCACCTTACAAAAATTGTGTCCTTGCAATTTCGATAAGGGGTAAAATAAACACAAAAGGGACAAGGACAGGGATTATACCAATTAAGATATGAATAACTACAGGTAGTGCTCCCAAGTCGACTGAATAATAATCAGAATATAGATATCTTCTACACTTCCTGCAATAATAATCTTCGAACGATGCCATATAATACTGACCTGATATTATTTATTTATCTGAGAGGTCTGGAGCTGTACTTGATGAAGAGTCTGTAATAGAATTCTCGATGTGATGTATGCTTAATATTACTCCGAGAATAGCACGAATGCCGAAGATAAAGAAAACCCCGATTATACTAAGCATAATAAAGAAGACCGATAATTAAGAATTCTGAATACCGGGCGTCAATCACTCTGAAAGATATAGCCAAGATATAGAGTAATCATAGAGAAACCTGAATACCGCCTTCTGAAAGATACCCGATCGTAGATTAATTCTAAGAATACCCGAGCTTTATAGAGTTGGTCAAAGAGATCATATAATAGCTTCATTCAGAACCCTGTCGCTACATCTCTAGTCTACTCATATCTTACGTTGGTATAAAGACGATGGGAATGGAAAACGAAAGATGAAAAGGACTCAGAAATCAAGAAAAGGATGATCAAGAAAGAATAACTCTGTACTTGTAGTTCAACTGTATAACCGGATTCATGCATTTCAGTTGTAAATTTCTTTATTATTAATTTGCCGATTGGTTGTACTGAGGTTGTGAGAGCCTAGGCTCTGATAACACCATGTAACGCCTCGATCCCGCAGGTACGTAGACGTTACTGCGACATATATATGTAGGTCAAAAAATACCCTCATATATATACGCTAAGCATCAGTACAGGCAAGAATCAGAGTATGGAAGCACGTGATACATTATACATTCTAACATATGAGTACAATTACAAAGTTATCACAGGAGGTGACACAATATTTTAAGAATATTACATCACTAATAGGCGTAAATGCGAGAATACAAAGGATATACAATAATAAACTGTACAAAAGGCGCTCACGCGTTAAAAAGAGAAGTCAAGAGCCGAGCAGGAGGCCTGGAAGGAAAGAACTCTAGACGGTCTGCTGATGATCCACGCTTCCACTGTGCATCTCTCATTAGCAACCGGGAGAATCCACAAGCTCCAAGCTCCGAGATTTGGTCATGAGGATCCAGGGGAGTCTGAAACTCCCCAACGAGTGGTGTGGCGGATGCCTAGTGGCTTGCAGGGATAAGCACATGTATATCGATTAATCCAAGTTATAAGTATGTATTGAAAATTGTGTCATGAGCATATGCATACAACAACAGGTAAGGAGACGAGAAATAAAGCAAATAAAGCAACACCAACTATCTCCTAAACTAATATAAAACTGATAAACTGATAAAATGGAATAAAACAAAATATGAGAAAAACCAATTATACAAGCTTAGGTCACGGCTCCATGAGACTAGTACGTCAAAGGAATAATCCAAAGAAGAAAACCCTCATCTATATACCTTTATCCCATGTCACCGTAATCTGAGCGAATACAACCCGAGTTGCAAAACAACACAATGAATTGTATATTAGCATCTTATTATAATTGAGGCTGTCTAAGTTGTGGGTTTCAGTATACGTTCCATTTCACATACTTTCATTTACAACTTATAGAGCAAGTTATTTGGAAACTGATGGAGTTCGATGAACCATGTTTAGAATGGGTCTCGTACTTGCTCGGGACAACGACAATGGAGTATCCGTTGCTGAGCTAGAACGTACCGCTAGGTACCAGGACTTATTGTACGCCCGAATTGGAGTAGGGTATCACAGATCCAGTAGAAATATGCCTAGAGCTTGTGCATACCCGGTAGGAATAAACAAGAGGAGTAGGGGTGCCAGCACACCCCACAGAATCCCTGGTGGCCGCCAGGTGATCCTCAAATATGTGGCCACGCGTGACTCGATATGACCACCTTAAACATGAAACTATTTAGGACCCATCAGTTTCTCCCAAACTCGGTGCAAGTTGTCTTATTTATAATTTTTTATGTTATTATCAATTTACAGGAATAGCAGGAGCAGGATATGATCAGGAATTCAGGAGTACAAAAGTATATGTATAACATGAGTACATGAGTACTATAGATTCATTGTAATATGTAATACAGGATAGCAGATCAGGATTCCCGTGAATTTGATCGGGGAAAATGCGTACAGAAGTGTATATTTTGAAATGGATATTTAAAGTGTGTGCGCTTTGACTTCCTCGATACTTCCGTTATAGCATAGAAGCTAAATGAGTCGAATCCACAAGGACAGGAGGCGATAGAAGCTTACCGGTTGATTTACATGTGTGTTAAAAGTTCTTCAATGTTTGAAACAATGAAAAGAAAAAATAAAAAAGAGAAGCATGGTGAAACACGAAGAAGTGGGAAATATAGGAAAGAATATATTTGTGGTTTTTGATATTGTTGCCAAAACAAAGTGAAAAAGAAAGAAAACTCATGGCTACTGACTACTAATGACTCTACCGACATGCTAACCTCTTAGTGATAGTTGCCTCACATGTATCATTGGCCATCACTAGTCCTTGGTTCAAAAGCTTTACAAGCATGGCTCATATGTTAACTTTCACATCCAAATTCAACCAACAAGTGTAAACTACACTTAAATCATCAAAATCCAATAAGAGTAAGCATGAAATAAAGTAATGTTAACTTGTTAGAGATTTAGATGTTAGAGTGTTAGATCCATCATCATAAGCCATCAATGGCTCTTGCAAGAGCAAGGCCAAGTAGAGGCTATTAGATTCATGTGGATTATCAAGTAAGAAGTTAAACTAGTTAGTGGTTAGTAGTTAATTGGCATGAGAGAAAAGTTAGCTAAATATGTAAAAGGAGTCAGATAGAAAATAAAGAGAGGTAAAGAGAGCACATTTCATAACTTGTCACCTTCTATTACAAGCACTCTTACTTCCTCACTGTGTACCACTCTCTCTCCTATTATAAGATCTAAAAGAATAAAAAATACGAAGGAGAAAGAAGAACACTAACCTAAACTACTCTAAACTACAAAATAAAATGAAAACTACCCTAAACTCTGCATATCTTGCTGAAGGAGAACCCAGGAGTATTTATAGGCGCCAGGGGAAAGGGGGCAAGCGGGAAAACCATGGGCCAAAGTACAGGCGCGGCCGCGCCTGTACGGCTGTGAAAACGCGGCCCAGGCCACGTTTTCGCGGCTCTTCTAGAGCCGCGCGTGGCGCTTCTGGCCGCGCACTGTCCCATCTGTCCTCTATCAGATGCAGTTCCTGGTTTTTAGTTTTGGGCCCCTGATTTTGACGAATCAGCTCTCCAAAGCCAATGGCTAGATTATAGGCATTTAATCACCCATTAAATGGTGATTTAGGGTCTTCTTCTTCATTGCAGACCATGGACCTAGAAACATGTAAGAGAGGTGTTTATTAGCAGAATTTAATATGAAATAAATGTGAAGATGTGTATGAAATATGCAGTTTTAGAGACTAATCAAAATGTCATAATCACAGGTCAGGTGTTAAAATGACAGGAGGCAGGTGATAAGTGATATCATACAGGGGCAGGTGTCAAGTAGTAGCATGTCAGGTGATAACACATCAGATGTCAAGTGATACAGGCAGGTGTCAGGTAATAGCATGTCGATGTCAGGTAACAGGTGACAAGGGTTAGCATATTAAGAGAAAACATGTCAATGATAGCGTAACAGCCAACTATAATCAAGCAGAGCTTAAGCAGCGCTGGAGGCGCGGACAGCAAACAGTGTTTAGTCACTAGAGCGCTTGATGGACTACTAAATTGACTCGGCTTAAAAGGCGAGTCTAAAATCCAACAGAGTTCCGCCTAGATGAATCTAGTAGTAAAGCGCTGAGTGTTAAGCATGCCTACCAGGCGTAGCTAAAAAGTCCAGAGGACTTTAATAAACCTCGGAGAGGTTAAGCCCGAAGGCTAAGCAAACATGTGTTTAACTAGACCATGCCTGACGAGGCTACGTAATTAAGCTCAGCTCGCAGATACACGGTATAATTATACAATCACACAACTTAGCTAGACTCCCAACGAAGCTAGAAAACCCAAAGGGTTTAGCCTAAAAGCTAATATAGAACCGCAGAGCGGTTAAACCCAGAGGTTATGGAGTACCTGCACAAGCATTAGTACCATACATGTATAAGTGTGATGCCATCTACGCTATTACACGTATTACAGTACATCAGTCCGATAAAAGTCATGACATGTCTACAGAATACACACACCTACACCCGTACAATCACACCGGATTGATACAAATTACAACATAATACTAAATCCAGTACAAGCCTAATAATGCGAGCAAAACCACTAGCCTAAATGCAGAAAGCACTGTGAAAATCCTGAACTCTGGAACTCCAAGTAACCAACGTGTGAACACATTCAAATAATAATAATTAATATTGAAATAGAGAAGAGAGAGAATGCAAAGGTGACCGGACGCGAAGGTCGTGAACGCGAGGATCGTGTCAGCAGAAGTGGGGAACGTGAGAGACGTGAACGCGAAAATCGCGTCACGCGAAGGTCATGCTCCGCATCACGAAGACTGAAACAGGGGAATCACATTAAGAAAGTTGATAGGTAGTAAAAAGTGCATATTTATCAATACATTTACTATCCAATTTTCATATTTATTCCTATAATTTTGCATATTTACTAATATTTTATTATTTATTATGTGCAAGCCTTGAGTAATTAATTAAATAAAGAATAAAGCCTTAAAAGAAGCCCAAAAGCCCATGTTCAAGCCCAATGCAAAAGTTGCAATTATCAAATGACAAAGTTGCAATTACCAATTGCAAAAATTGTAAATACTAAAAGAAGAGGAAAGGATAGACTTCTATTCAACCCTAAATGCTTGCAGGATGAGGATAAAAGCCAAAGAAGGAGAGTGTAAAGATAACAAATTCGTTGTTAAAAGATATTGGAAGATTTGGATTTAGGGTAACTTGCTTCCCAAGTTATCCCGAGATCTCAAAATAAAGAGTCAGGATACAACTTTCAGAAGGATAAACCCAAATGGACAGACCAGAGGAGGCCACGCGCGAAAGCGCGTGGCCAGAGCTAAGGCCGCGGAAACGCGGCCCAAGTCGCGTTTCCGCGGCAATCCTGACGAGTCTGGCGATAAGGTTTTTTCGAGGAGTCTTACCGGGACTCTACTTCTTCCAGCTCCTATAAATACCCCTGTAGAGCAACAGAGAACGGCGTCCAGAGCAGCGTAGTATAGAGCAAAATCTAGGGTTTTTAGGCTAGTTTGTAGTTTAGGTTTTTATTTTCTTTTTGTAATTTTTATTTTTTTATGTAAGTAAGAGAGAGAGGCCTATGTTGAGAGTGACACCGATGTACCCTCCTCTTTTCTTCCATTGTTTTAAGCAATAAAGGTAACAATTTTTTTTATGTTCATCGCTTTACTTTCCTTTTCTTTTTCTTTTCCTCTTCTACTTTACGTCTGTTGATTTTTGATGAGAATGCAAGTGAATTCCGAAGCACAAGTATAACAAAGTCTTTGTGAGTGCCAATGATACTTCATGGAGATGTTCTCCTCCTCAAGATCCGTATCACTTCATTCTTGCCCAGCTTGATGATATAATGCGAACGGGGACTGAGCTCGATCCTATGACTTATGCGTTGAACGCCTCCGAAGCAAGGTAGAACATGCAAGGTTTCCAGGTAATTCATCAACCAAACTAAGGTAAGTATTTCTTTAATTTTCTTTCTTTTCTTTTATTTCTGTAGATTAAATCACCAACACCTCATCTTCCAACTCTTTCTTTCCCAACTTATTGTAAATATCGCTTCTATTTCTCCAACTTCTTAATCTACCACTTTCTTCCTAACCTGACTTTAACTATTATTTTTTTATTTAAAATAACTAAAAGAAGAATTTTTTAGAGAACTTACTAAACAAGCTTCCATTGCTAGTCCCTCCCTGAGGATCACGACCCGCATAGCCATTGCTACAACGGATAGAATTGAGCACCTTGCACATCTCTGTTTCTAAATCTAAAATTTTATATTTTGTGTGCAGGTAAAATCTCAATCAAAATTTGGCGCCGTTGCCGGGGGGACGGTAAGTTATTCTCTAAAAAAAAAACTAATTCTTTTATTGTTTCTATTTGCAGTTCGGAGAACAAGAAAAATAACAGCAGAAAAGGACATACAGCAACTCTAAGCCTCTGCCCTCGAAGGCAGAGCAACAGGGCCTACTACAGAGCCGCGGCACCGCGGCAAAAGCCGCGTTTCCGCGGCCTGAGTAGTTCACTACTCATTCAGTTTTCTACAGGTTGCTGAAATTGCAATATTTGTTTACTGCTCTGTTAACTTTTCTCTGTGATCACCCTGCACACTGCTAATTAATTAACAGTAACCTATTTGTTGAAAAAAAATAAAAAAATTAGACTCTTGCATATAGGCACGTGTCTATTTAATTTTTAATTTCTGTTGAAGAGTGCTGGAGACAAGGTACGTTCGCATTGCATATAGACTAGGAAGCACCCTTGGCTGATTTTCTACTTTGAGTGAATATTTGTCTATTGCTTTACACGTGCACTAAATTGACTTAAGGGCTTGTCCTATAAATAAGATAAGGTGGGGATTTCATCACCCTTCCTTGGCCCACAAACAATCTCCTCACTCACTAACCCAAGCCTAACTAAAAATGAATAGACGTTGGCCCTAGGGACATCTCAGACTCAATTAGGAGATTATCCTAAGGGGGAACGGTGTTGAAATTTGACTCTTACCAAATCAGTGTCTAGGAAGGGGATTGAGGGCCGAAAGCCCGAAGATTGGTGGTTATTTAATTAAGGAACGTCTTTGACGGAAAACCTCCCACCAATCTTGCCCTGACCTGGCTGATTAACTTGTGGTCAAAGTCTGCACCCTACCTCCCGTAGACAGTCTAACCAGTTAGGAGTCATCTAGGTCATAGGTCTACCCTAACTTAGGTTAGAATTTTTTTTTCTTTATTTGCTTATTTGTTTGTTTTCTTTTTCTTTGTTTGTGTTTGTGTAATATGGCATATAACAACAATTTTTCCAATTTTAATCCATATTACACACCAACCTCTTTTTCAGATATTACCAACCCGGCATATCATAACTTTAACCAACCTAGTGTGCCGGAATGGTCTTATCCGAATGAATATAACCCATGCCCCCCATCTTATGACCATAATTTCCATACCAATTTCAACTCTTCACAGAGTTCATGGAATTTACCTCCCCCGAGTCCAATTTTCAACCAACTTGTCCTCCTTATCCACCTTGTCCACAATATTTCCAAGATTCATACTCAGATCCACCAGTTCAAAATAGAAAACCATCTATCTTGGAAATGATGAGTATGCATGAGTCCAAGCAACAATCACCATCAATCTTGGACATGATAATGCGTGAGTCCAAGCAACAATCACAGAATCTGATCGACTCACAATTTCATCCCGATTGTCCCAACAACACTTCCTCTTTTCAAGTCCAATCACAAAATGATGCATCAATCGACTATGAAAAGATGCTTGAAGCCATGACTCAGGCTAGATTAGTTCGTGATCATGAAATAGATATGATGGTTCAATCTTTACGTTCTCACCGTTCGGCCATTTCTGATATCGCTAACCATTCTGTTAGAGCCGATGAGCCACGTTATTTTGGACAACAAGATTCTAATTCAGTACAATCATTTGAACTTGCCCAAACTCTTATTTTTGAAAATGATATTGATAGTTTGGCGAGTTATTCCTTTCCTGAAATAGAACTTGAGAATGAATATGATCATGAACCTCAACCTAGTGATTCAATTTTACTTCCTGATTCAATAATGACTCCGGTGTCTCCACCTGATTTTAATCTTTTTTCCGAGTCAACATTGGATCCTGTGCCAATTCATCATGAAACTGAATCACCCATTTTTGATGATCATATTAAACTTGACCAATTTTATAATTTTGAAAGTCCCATGGATAAATTGGCAAGTTCTCATTTTTATGATATTGAACTCAATGAGATATGTGACCTAGATTCTCAAATCTGTGATCAAGTTCAAATTCCCGAATCATTACTGACTCCTGTTTTGTTACCCAACTTAGGTAATCTTTTAGAGTCAGTTTTGATTCCCACACCTATCATTCCTGAACTTGAATCACCAATATTAAATCATATTCCATTGTGGGAAAATAATTGTGGACTTGAGTTTCAACTTCTTGACTTGGACACACTTCTTGAACCGAGCTCGACTCCTGAATCCTTACTTGATTTAAGTATCTTTCCTGAGTCGGTATTCGTTTCCCATACTTCTGACGTCCAAGTCAATCATTCCATCTTTTCACACTCCATTTTGGGACAAGGCGGTTGACACAATTGACTCTGAAAATAATTATGAAATTTGGAAATTTGATGGGGTGGAATTTTTAAAAAATGATCATACATACATTTTAGTGGGTTATACAAGAGAGATTTCTGGTGGGTTCCTCCGAACTCCACAAAAAGTAGATTGGGCTGCATTCCGTAGACCAATTAGACCACCACCGGAACCACCACCTTGAGGTAATATTTGCCTTCCCTTTCTTCTTTTTCATGCATACATGCATACATTCATACATTGAGGACAATGCATGAGATAAGTGTGGGGGGAGGCTTTACTAACATACTAACATAGGTAGAAACTAACAAAATTTCCCACAAAAAAAATGAAAAAAGGGACAATATTTTGACTTATCTTTTGAAAGAAATCTAAGTTAGTCTTAAGAATTAGGAAAATCATGATTAGGATTTCTAAAAACTTGGTCAAAATAAATAAATTGTTGAATTTTTAGGTATAGGAGGAAAAATTGAATAATTAATTAGTCTTAATTTTTACCTTAATGAATTGTGCATACCTAAAACACTTACACATCTAGAATTCTAAGACAAAGACTCTTGTGCCCTATAAAAAATAATACAAAAAAATTGAAAAAAATTCACTAATTAAGCTGGTTACATGTGCCTCAAGAAGCATAAGTATTCACGCCTAAAGGTGATTGTATAAATAAGTCCTTAGTTTTGTGGCTTAGTTCACTCGAATCATTAAGTCTGTGGGGTGTTTTCTCACCCAGTGCCCTAAAACCAACCGGTTTGGGAGTCACTGACTTTAAGTTCGCTACATGGGTAGATTAGCAAGCCTAAGAAAACTAAGAAATATTATTTATATATGTACTAACATATCTAATAGTCAATTAGTTAGGAATGAGGGCCTCAAGAAGCCTTGATACTTACACGAAAGAAAATTAGATGAGTTATACATATTAAAAAAAGAAAAAATAAAAAAAAAGAAGAAGGGGCAAGAGAGTTCAAGTTAAAGAATTCCTAGTAAAGATTCACAGGATGCATATGACTTAGGGTAACGAAAGAGATTATATAAAAATTCAATTTTGATTCTTACCTAAATAACAGTTTATTATATGAAGACTAAGTTTAAGAATGAATAAAAATGATAATCCTAAAAACTTATAGATTACTTAGTCTCTTCAAACATATTTCAAATATTTTCTTTTTTTATGGATTTTGTGGGTGTAATCCGCTGAAAACCCTCACGAGACAACACTCGTCCTCTAGGGTAACCTAAAGGTTTAACGACTTGTTGCACGTGCTAAGTGCAACCGTGATTCCTACGAAAGTGAGTTAGGATAGATTAATTTTTCTTTTTCTTTCTGATTTTTACTCGAGGACGAGCAAAAAGATAAGTGTGGGGGTGTGATAGGTAGTAAAAAGTGCATATTTATCAGTACATTTACTATCACATTTTCATATTTATTCCTATAATTTTACACATTTACTAATATTTTATTATTTATTGTGTGCAGACCTTGAGTAATTAATTAATAAAGAATAAAGCCTTAAAAGAAGCCCAAAAGCCCATGTTCAAGCCCAATGCAAAAGTTGCAATTATCAATGACAAAGTTGCAATTACCAATTGCAAAATTGCAAATACTAAAAGAAGAGAGAAAGGATAGACTTCTATTCAATCTTAAATGCTTGCAGGATGAGGATAAAAGCCAAAGAAGGAGAGTGCAAAGATAACAATGTTGGCCCGGAGGCCTTCCTCTCTAGTTTTGATGATGATTAACTCATGTAGTTATGTTTACTAATAATCTTGTGATTTTAGTTTCAGATCATGTAACAAGATATTAGTTGGTGATTACTTCAAAAAGAGGAGTTTGGAAGCCTTCACATAGTGATTCCAGGGCCCGAGCATCAAGATCATACATTGCCATGCTCGTTGGATCACGGTGTTTGGACCGAGTCGACTTGAAGATGGAAGATCGTCAAGAAGACTTAGGTATCCATAGTTTAGTGTGTTTTAGATCCATGTGTAAAGATAAGAATAGTTGATATGCTCAAGTGCACAATACACACACGTTTCATGTTTTGGAATTGGTTTTCATGAATAGATTGATCAAAACAAGTTTACATAGTTTATATATATAGTAGATGTATTCTAGTTATACATGCATGCTTAAACTTCTTATACAAACTTATTTTGACTTTCCTATTCATGTGTTGAAAAATCTAAGTTTGATAAAATACAAGTTTTAGTTTTTGATAAAATTTGCAAGACACAAAAAATTCAATATGTTTGATATTAGTCTTGAAATTTTTATCACAAGTTTGTGTTTCAATATAAAATGTTAAAACAAGTTTTATGAAATTTTAGAAGAGATAAAAGAATTTCTGAAATATTTTTAAACCTTTTTTTCTGACCCAGAATGTGGCTGACAGGCCAGGTCGGTCGACCGCAACGGGTCGACCGCACCAAAGGTCGGTCGACCGTTACGGTCGACCGACGTGCACAGCTGATTGGTAGTGAAAAGTGCATTTTTATCATCATATTTACCATCACATTTTCATATTTATTCATTTAATTCTGCACATTTATTAATAATTTGTAATTTATTGTGTGCAGCCTCGAATTCTTATTTTTATAATAAATAAAGCTTAAAGAGCCCAAAAGCCCAGATCCAAGCCCATATTTGAAGCCCAAGAGTCAAGTGCAAATATACAAGGGCTAAAGTTGTAATTATTAAAGATGAGGGAAGGATAGAATTCTACCCAACCCTAAACTCTTGCGGGATGAGCATAAAAGCCAAAGATAAGAAGGAAATTCGTGATAAAAGATTTGGGATAATTGAGATCAAGGTAACTTGATTACTAAGTTATCTCGAAATCCCAATATAAAGAGCCAGGATCAAGCTTCCAGAAGTAAACGCTCAGATGGACGGACCAGGAGAGGCCACGCGCCAAAGCGCGTGGCCAGCAGCCACAGCTTTGCCGCGGAAACGCGGCAAAAGCCGCGTTTTCGCGGCAGTATGGATGACTCCGGGCAACAACTTTTGTGGAAGTGTCGTGATGGGACTCTACTTCCTTCTGCGCCTATAAATACCCCCTGCAGTGCAACGTACAGAGCGTCCAGCGTCCAGAGGCGAGCCAAGGGCCAAAGCTAGGGTTTTAGGTTTTAGGTTAGATTTTCTTTCCTCTGTAAATTTCTATTTTCTTTTTGTAAAAACTGAGAGGAGATGATGTATTCATGGAGGAAGGATCTACTTGTACTGATAGTGACAGTCGGTGTAAGTTCTATTTTTCCACCATTGTTTAATAATCAAATCGAGTTTGCTTTTATTTTTGTATTGTTTTCTTCTTATTTAATCTTGTGTATCTCAGTATTTACTTCCTTCTATTTGTTCTATAACGTCTTGCCCACCATGAGATCCAACTGCTTCGAGAATACCTAGCCGAAGAAGGAACCTTGACGGCCCATGGCGATGAACAGGTCTTCATAGCTTGTTTTTCATTTCGTAGAGTAGATTAGAAGGCGGACGATCCCATAAGCCGTGCTTGTACACCTTCCAAGAAAAGGGAAATCATCGCAACGGTTCAAACGGCAAGCAGACTAAAGAGATAAGTTTTCTTTCTTTTTCTTTTCTTTTCTTTTTTGTAGATTAAATACAACTCATCTCCATATTCTTTTCTACCACCCATTGTAAATACCACTTCCTTTCTAACTTAACAAATAAAAATAAAAACTTTAGAGAAACTTGCTTAACGCTTCCATCGCAGTCCCTCCCTGAGGATCACGACCCGCATAGCCCTGCTACCGCGGATTAGAACTAAGACTTGCACATCTATTCTTAAATACCATCTTTTGTGTGCAGGAAATCTCAGTCAACAAATTGGCGCCGTTGCCGGGAGGGACGGTAAGTTTATCTCTAAAACAAAAATTTAATTTTTAACTAATTCTTTATTCTTTTCTGTTTGCAGGTTTGGAGAACAGGAAACAGAAACATAGCAGCAGCAGTGGACATATTGCTATTCTGTGCCTCTGCCCTCGAAGGCAGAGCACCAGAACCCACTGTTTTGCCGCGGATCCGCGGCCAGAGCCGCGGAAACGCGGCAACAGTGGTGAATTACTGATCCAATTTTTTGCAGGGTGCTTCAAGTTAAAAATTCTGCTTTCTGCTCTGTTCTGATTTGTTCTGTGATATACCTGTAAATTGCTAATAATTCAACAGTAAATTATTGTTGTTAAAAATAAATTTGATTAGACGTTTGCATATTAGGCACGTGTCTTTTCAATTATTTTTATTTACTGTTGAAGAGTGCTGGAGACGCAAGGTACGTACGCATTGCATGTAGAATAGGATTCATCTCTTGGTTGATCTTCTGCTTTGAGTGATTCTTATCTATTTATCTTGTACACTTGCACTAATTCATCTTAAGGGCATAACCCATTAACAAGATAAGGTGGGGATTTCATCACCCTTCCTTAGCCCAAAAATCATATCCCAAGCACTCACTAACCCAAGCCTAACTTAAAAATTAGTAGACGTTGGCCCTAGGGACACTCGGACTCAATTAGGAGATTATCCTAAGGGGGAACGGTGTTGGAAGTTGACTCCTGCCAAATCAGTGTCTAGGAAGGGGATTGAGGGCCGAAAGCCCGAAGTGTGGTGGTTATTTAATTAAGGAACGTCTTTGACGGAAAACCTCCCACCACTCTTGCCCCGACCTGGCTGATTAACTTGTGGTCAAAGTCTACACTCTACCTCCCGTGGACAGTCTAACCAGTTAGGAGTCGTCTAGGTCTAGGTCTGCCCTAACTTAGGTTAGAAATTTTTCTTTTTTGTTTCTTTTTTTTTTCTTTTGTTTGCTTTGTGTGATATGGCCTATAACAATAATTTTTTCAATTTAATGAGGATCCATATTATACACCAACCTCTTTTTCGGATATTACCAACCCGGCATATCATAACTCTAACCAACCTAGTGTGCCAGATTGGTCTTATCCGAATCATTACATGCCCCAGTCCCAATACTATGAACAAGATTGGAATAATCATCACTACTCTTCACAGAGTCAATGGGGATTCAACACCCCTGAGCCATATGGTCAACCACCTGTTCAACCATTATCTTCATATACGTCTTTTCCCACATCACCAAGGTTTCAGTCCTCCATTGATCTATTCGATGGGTTAGAAGAAAAAGTGGATCGGTTGCAAGATACAATGAATGATCAAATTTCTAGACTTTCAAACATTCTTGAGCATCTTGATAGGAACCAAGAATCATTCTGTTTAGAAGACCTTGATCAAAATTCAATTTCATCACATCAATATGAACTTGCTCAATCCCAATTCTTGGACAAATTGGCTAGTTTTAATTTCAATGAGATTGAATTAGATTATGAATGTGAACCCGATCCCCAACTTTGCGATTCAGTTTCCATCTTCGAATCTATGTTGACTCCAGTATCCTTACCCAATTTGGACCAATTTTCTGAGCCAACATTTATTCCCATACCTATAGATCATGAACTTGAATCACCCATTTTTGATGATCATATTGAACTTGACCAATTGTGCAATTTTGAAAGTCCCATGGAAAAATTGGCAAGTTCCCATTTTTATGAGATTGAAACTAATGAGATATGTGACCTAGATTCCCAAATCTATGATCAAGTTCAAATTCCTGAATCATTATTGACTCCTGTTTTGTTACCCGACTTAGGTAATATTTTAGAGTCAGTTTTGATTCCCACACCTATCATTCCTGAACTTGAATCACCAACATTGAGTCACATTCCATTGTGGGAAAATGATTGTAGACTTGAGTTTCAATTTCTTGACTTGGACCCACTTCTTGATCCTAGCCCGACTCCTGAACCTTTACTTGATTTGAGTTTCTTTCCTGAGTCAGTATTAGATCCTGAACCTATCATTCTTGAGTCCAAGTCAACCATTCTAGCAAGTCACATTCTTTTGTTGGACATAGGTATAGACCATGACTCTGTGATGATTTTTCAGGACTGGTCATGTAAAGGGAGTAAGTTTCACGAGAGGATCTTCCATGATCCTATTCATTCTGGGGACTGTAAATATGTAAATAAAAAGAGGTCAATAAAGGTAGGTCCCGTGAACTACCACGTTATCTTGTTTGGGCCGCATTTCGTGGACCAATTAGACCACCACCGGAACCACCACCCTAAGGTAACTTCCGCCTTCCCTTATTCTGTTTCATGCATATATGCATTCATTCATACATTGAGGACAATGCATGAGATAAGTGTGGGGGTGGGCTTTACTAACATACTAACATAAGTAGACACTAACAAAATTTGCTAATAAAAAAAATTAAAAAAAAAATGTTATAAAAAGGATAATACTTTGACTTATTTTTTTTGAAAGAAATCTAAGTTAGTTTTAAGGATTAGGAAAATCATGATTAGAATTTCTAAAAACTTGGTCAAAATAATAAATTGTTTAAATTTTAGGTATAGGAGGAGAAAGTGAATAATTAGTTAGTCTTGATTTTTACCTTAATGAAGTATGCATACCAAATGCATATCTAGGATTCTAAGACAAAGACCTTGTGCCTCATAAAAAAAAAAGAAGAAAAGAAAAAAAAAAAAAAAAAATTCACCAATTAAGCTGATACATGTGCCTCAAGAAGCATAAGTATTCATGCCTAAAGGTGAGTAAATAAAATAAAGTCCTTAGTTTTGGGGCCTAGTTCACTCGAATTTGAGTCCGCGGGGTGTTTTCTCACCTGGTGCCCTAAAGCCAACCGGTTTGGGAGTCATCGACTTTAAGTTCGCTACATGGGTGGATTAGAAAGCCTAATAAAACTAAGAATATGAGATATGTATTAACACATCTAAGAGTCAATTAGTTAGGTATGAGGGCCTCAAGAAGCCTTGATGCTTACACGAAAGAAAATTAGATGAGTTATACATATTTAAAAAAAAAAAAAAAGGAAGAGAAAAAAATTAAAGAGGCATGAGAGTCCAAGTTAAGGAATTCCTAGCCAAGTTACAAGGATGCATATGATTTTTGGTAACGAAAAAGACTATATTAGAAGTTCAATTTTGACCCTTACCTAAAATGAAAACAATTTACTTTATAAAGACTAGGTTTGAAGAATGAATAAAAATGAGGATCCTAAAACTTATAGACTACTTAGTCTCTTCAATAATAATTCAAATATTTCCTTTTTATGGATTTTGTGGGTGCAATCCGCTGAAAACCCTCACGAGACAACACTCGTCCTCTAGGGTAACCTAGAGGTTTAACGGCTTGTTGCACATGCTAAGTGCAACCGTGATTCCTACGAAAGTGAGTTAGGTTAGATTAACTTTTCATTTCTTTTTCTTTTTCTTTGTTTTTACTCGAGGACGAGCAAAAGATAAGTGTGGGGGGTGTGATTGGTAGTGAAAAGTGCATTTTTATCATCATATTTACCATCACATTTTCATATTTATTCATTTAATTCTGCACATTTATTAATAATTTGTAATTTATTGTGTGCAGGCCTCGAATTCTTATTTTTATAATAAATAAAGCTTAAAGAGCCCAAAAGCCCAGATCCAAGCCCATATTTGAAGCCCAAGAGTCAAAGTGCAAATATACAAGGACTAAAGTTGCAATTATTAAAGATGAGGGAAGGATAGAATTCTACCCAACCCTAAACTCTTGCGGGATGGGCATAAAAGCCAAAGATAAGAAGGAAATTCGTGATAAAGATTTGGGATAATTGAGATCAAGGTAACTTGATTACTAAGTTATCTCGAAATCCCAATATAAAGAGCCAGGATCAAGCTTCCAGAAGTAAACGCTCAGATGGACGGACCAGGAGAGGCCACGCGCCAAAGCAAGTGGCCAGCAGCCACAGCTTTGCCGCGGAAACGCGGCAAAAGCCGCGTTTCCGCGGCAGTATGGATGACTCCGGGCAACAACTTTTTTGGAAGTGTCGTGATGGGACTCTACTTCCTTCTGCGCCTATAAATACCCCCTGCAGTGCAACGTACAGAGCGTCCAGCGTCCAGAGGCGAGCCAAGGGCCAAAAGCTAGGGTTTTAGGTTTTAGGTTAGATTTTCTTTCCTCTGTAAATTTCTATTTTCTTTTTGTAAAAACTGAGAGGAGATGATGTATTCATGGAGGAAGGGATCTACTTGTACTGATAGTGACAGTCGGTGTAAGTTCTATTTTTCCACCATTGTTTAATAATCAAATCGAGTTTTGCTTTTATTTTTGTATTGTTTTCTTCTTATTTAATCTTGTGTATCTCAGTATTTACTTCCTTCTATTTGTTCTCTAATGTCTTGCCCACCATGAGATCCAACTGCTTCGAGAATACCTAGCCGAAGAAGGAACCTTGACGGCCCATGGCGATGAACAGGTCTTCATAGCTTGTTTTTCATTTCGTAGAGTAGATTAAGAAGGCAGACGATCCCATAAGCCATGCTTGTACACCTTCCAAGAAAAGGGAAATCATCGCAACGGTTCAAACGGCAAGCAGACTAAAGAGATAAGTTTTCTTTCTTTTTCTTTTCTTTTCTTTTTTGTAGATTAAATACAACTCATCTCCATATTCTTTTCTACCACCCATTGTAAATACCACTTCCTTTCTAACTTAACAAATAAAATAAAAACTTTAGAGAAACTTACTTAACGCTTCCATCGCAGTCCCTCCCTGAGGATCACGACCCGCATAGCCCTGCTACCGCGGATTAGAACTGAGACTTGCACATCTATTCTTAAAATACCATCTTTTGTGTGCAGGAAATCTCAGTCAACAGCCTTGTGCACGTCTGGAAGACACTGGGCCGGCCGACCGGGCGGTCGATCGGACCAGAGAGCTTTGCTCTCTGTATCTGGGCGGTCGCCGGACGGTCGACCGGATGCCCCAACGGTCACATTTATGACCGTTGGCGGTCGACCGGGCCGGTCGACCTCAAGCCTGTCAGGCTGCCAGATCAGCCTAACGGCTAGTTTTTTTGTTTGGCCTATATAAACCCCAATCCTTTAGGGTTTTGGCTAAGATTTTTAAGAGCAAAAATTCCTACTTTTCTGAAGTGTTTTTACAAGTTTTCAAAAGAGTTTTAAGTTCCAAAAGTTTCATCTATTTGTTTTAAGTGTTTTGTTTTATTTCAAAGAAAATAGTTTTTGGGAATTGTTTCTTGATCTTATATTCTATATCCATTTTGTATTTTTTCCAAGAGTTTTTCTTTGATCAAAACACTTAGTTTTTTCACACTTGAGCTATCATCTATCCTAATCTATTAGGATCTTGTTTTTGTGGAAAAGAGGAAAGAGAGATTGTTTGTGGTTGAAAGAAACCACTAATTGTAAACCCTCCTTTATTTGTGTATCCCTCTTTGGTAGAGGTTGATCGGAGTGGTGTTTTGGATCCCTCTTCGGTAGAGGTGATTGTGTTTGTTGTTGGCTACGGGCCTTATCCTTCTTCGGTAGAGGTGGATTGTGGTTGTATTGCCTCGGTGGCATTGTAAGGTTGAGAGAGGAATTCGGTACTCCTTTAGTGGATTAGAAATCCTTCTCGGTGAAGGCGGGGACGTAGAGCTAGGGGCTCGAACCTCGGAACATATCCTTGTGTTTGCGTTTGATCCATTGCCTCTTAACCCTCTCTCTCTTTATATTGTGCATAGCATCTTTCATAGCATCATATCTATTTGCTTGTGTTTGAGCATTGATTCATATTGCCATATCTATTATATGCTTGTGTGTTTCTGTGCCTCACTTGTACTTAACCATAAGAGCTTCATATAGCACCTCACCCATATCTAGGGGAATCAAGAGGAGTTAGTCCAGAGCCCTTCACGGGGAATTCGGCTACACTTGTGTGTTGTATTAAGTGTGATTGCAAATTTGTTTTAAGATTCCGCATTTAGCGCATTTAGTTTATAGATTAGCATTATCACCTATTCACCCCCTCTAGGTGATTTACAACTCGTATCAGAGCCTACGCTCCTGATACTTAGGCTTAACATCCTAGGAGTGAGATCCTTTATTTGCTAATCTACCATTTGCATTTGCACATTTGTTTGCTTGCACACATATAGTTTACATCCATGGACTTCATGACCCCACATATGTTTGACCCTTCCAACATCATTGTTTGGAAGATTAGGATGTCCGTTTATTTACAAACCCTAGGACATAAGGTTTACCTTGCCATTACCAAGGAATCCTACCTTAGTGATAGCAAGCATATAGGGGCCAATGCACAAGCCCTTGAGGCCATTAGAAGCACGCTTTCAAAAGAATATCTTATGCATGTTTCTAATCTTGATCCCGCCTTTGCAGTGTGAAACAAGTTGACAACCACCACCTCCGAGCTTCAATGCCAATCCAACAAGAGGAGGAATCTAGTGGAGAATCCGAGCCACAACAATGCCATATGATCCAAGGGAATGACTCCCTTGAGGTACAATCGGAAACTCAACTAGATAGTTTTGATTCTAGTTCTTCTTGTGATGATTATGATGCCCATGCTTTGAATGAAGAACTCTCAATTGTTTGTGAAAAATTAATTGAAAAGTATAAAATTTTGAAAAATAAGAATTGTGCTTTAAATAAAGAAAATGAAAAATTGTCTTCTAAACTTAACAATGTTTTACAAGAGAAGGTTGAGGTCTATAATGAAAGGTATTCATTGAGATCTCAATTAGACCTTGCACTAAAAGAAAATAAAGTTTTAAAATCTAAAATGATTGTGAAACTCTTTTGAAGAATAATGATGTTTTGTCTTCAAAAGTTGAATTTGTTTTAAGAGATAATGATTCTTTAAAAAGAGAAATTGATTTTATTTCAAAAGAATTAGAAATTTGTTTAAATAAAAATAAATCTTTGAAAAATGATATTGTTTCTCATGTTTGCCATGCTAGGGTAGTTTCACCTAGATCACCCCTTGCATGCTCCACTTCTTCTTTGATTAAAATAATATAAATGTTTTAAAGAAGAGTGTTGATTGTTTGGGCTCCACTTTGAGCCAATGTGTTGTGGGCCATACACATTTGGAAACTTTGTTTCGAAAGAAACAAGTTCCATCTATTCATGCACACCCTCCACGCATACACATGCTCCTCACGGACACCATCACACCATGTATGCTCATGTGTACACTTGTACACATTGTGGACGTAAGGGCCACCTTGCTAAATTTTGTTATGATAAAATATATGTTTCAAATTTAGCAAATAAGTTTGTTTGGGTTAGAGAAAGTACTAACCCCCATGGACCCAAAAAGTTATGGGTACCAAAGACCACCCCTATTGTTTATGATGTAGGTGTGGGCTCTCGCATGACGTGAGAGTAGAGGCACCTTGGAGTGGATGCGTTCCGAGCCTAAAGATTACCATTTGGATGCATCACTTTCAAGGGATGTTTGGTGGGAGGACCACCTTGGTTTGGAGAACTAGAGAAGTGCCCTCATTAGTTTTGGTATCGAATCTCTAACTCCTTAATTATGTTTGCATGCTTTTCATGTTTATTATTTGTAGCATGTTTTGATGTTTATAGATTAGTATATAAATGCCATGTTTATTAGATCATTGACATGCATGTATAGCCTTTGAGACACCCATGTTTAATATGGACTATTATTTTAGTGTTCTCACTATTTGTTTAGCTATCATGCTTATCATAGGTTTAATAACATGTGAATTTACATAATAATCATGTTTATGTTTTTCATGTCGATTTACATCTTGTTTTATGCCTAATGATTTGATTACATGTTTAGATGTTAGTTTGCATTAAGACTAGGTATATATTTGTACATATAGTGGGACACAAATAAATCTATATATGTTTGTGCTTGAATGCTTATTTGTTCCCATTAGATGTGCTAGTATAGTCTAGTTTTGATGATCCATGCATTTTATACTTGTATTCCCATTTTGTTTTTGTTTTATGATCATGTGTTTTCATTTCATGTATATGTTTATTTTGCCAAACTTTAAGATATACATGTATACCCCTTGAGTCATTTGCCTCTCATGCAAATCTATACATATGGACTCAATTGTGTTTAGGGATATGTATGTATACTTTTTGTGTTGACAAATCATACATACGCCTTGAAATGAAACTTGTTTTAATGGAAATTTAAATTTTCATGTTTTCATGTGTTTATATTTAACTTCATGCATATGTCCATTTTATCCAAATTATTGTTATACATATACATCCTTTTGAGCCACATGCCTTCATGCATATATCTTTGTGGACTCGTTGTGTTTGAATATATATGTATACTTTAGTTTGTATAGGACATACATATACCTTGAAGATTAAATAAGTTTTTGATGATTTTCTTGTTTCAAGGAATATTGAGCTTATTGTTCATCTTTCATGATTATGATCTTCACATTGTATTTGTACACTCATATTTATTGTTTACTCATGTATTTGTTTTCATAAGTCATATTTATGCTTAATTGACTTGAGTGTTTTGATATCATGTGGATTTCTTATTTCATGAAAAATAATTTATTTTTATTTCTTGCTTGAAGGATTTCGTACTAGTTTTCAAGTTTTTCATTTAACTAGTTGCGATATTCTTCATTTGGTAGAGTTTTTCAAACATACCTTATTTTTCAAATCTATTTTTTTTGAAACCCCTACCATCCAAGGGCAGTTGGATGGGAGATCATGCTCATGTATGCTTTATATTGAAAATCATTTTAAACTTGAACATGGTTGGGTGGTAGTTATATGAGATATACACTTGATTTTATTGTTGTTTCAATTGTATCATTGAATTCTTTCAATTGGTATCAATCTTGACCTTTCTTCTATACTCATATATGTTTGTATGTATGTATGCTTTCAATTCCAATAGTATCAATTTCGATTGGTATTAAACTTTTCATACATATATGTTTTATTTGTGCTTATTATGTCACTATATCTTTAAGCACAAAATTTTGTTTATGCTAAAGCTTGAGTTTTAACTTTGTTTCAATTGATTCAATTTTTAATTGGTATCTTATTTCAAGCTTATGTATGTGTTTTTTGTTGGTATTTCATAAAGGGGGAGAAAATTCGATTTTCATATTTACAATTGGTATTTGTATTTCCACTCCCTAGCTTTATGATAGAAAATAAAAATTTTAAATTGATATCATATACTTACAAAGGAAAAACTCTCTTTTGATATCAAGATGTTTATTTGAATGTTTTAAAATTGGTATCTCAAAATTTTGTTTAATAAAAAAATTAAATACAAAAGTTTTTGATTTGTATTGCCTATATGCAAGGAGAGCGTAACATCTCTTCTACATTTAGATTCATGATGAGTGTATCTTGTATTGAAGAGCTTGACAATCTCTTCTTTATGTGGTACACGTGTGTAGGGGAGCTTCACATCTCCTCTTATGCATTGCATAGTGTATGTTATGTGAATTAGGGCTTGTCATCCCTCTTTCATGTAATGTATCTATGTGGGGAATCTTCACATCTTCCTCTTCATGAATGTATATCGCATATACCATTTGTTGATTGATCTATGTTTACTTTCAATTGGTATCAAGATGCTACTTTGACATATTTTCAATTGGTACCTTAATTGATTGCTACCCCTATTTGGTTTTGTTTTTTATTTTAGACAAAAGGGGAAAACATTGTCTTTATTTACCCCTAATTGATGATTGTTTCTTTGTATTAAAAAGGGGGAGAAGATTTTGTTTTGTTTTAGTTTTTACCCCTTTGTTGATGATTGACAAAAAAGGGGAGAAAGATTTTGGTTTATATATGCATATTTATGTTTTTCATATATTAAGTTTAATTTAGTTTAATTTTAATTGGTATCTAGAGCATGTTTTGTTTTGAACCTTTCATTGGTATCTAGAGCCTTTTATTGTTTATGCATATACATGCATTTATGTTTTTAGAGCCTTCATTGCGTATTCATTATGTTTATTTGTTTATGCATGAGTTAAGGGGGAGCTTCTTTGAAGCTTAACTTTAATCCATGCATATATAAATCCATGAGTTTTGTCATCATCAAAAAGGGGAGATTGTTGGCTCGGAGGCCTTCCTCTCTAGTTTTGATGATGATTAACTCATGTAGTTATGTTTACTAATAATCTTGTGATTTTAGTGTCAGATCATGTAACAAGATATTAGTTGGTGATTGCTTCAAAAAGAGGAGTTTGGAAGCCTTCACATAGTGATTCCAGGGCCCGAGCATCAAGATCATACATCGCCATGCTCGTTGGATCACGGTGTTTGGACCGAGTCGACTTGAAGATGGAAGATCGTCAAGAAGACTTAGGTATCCATAGTTTAGTGTGTTTTAGATCCATGTGTAAAGATAAGAATAGTTGATATGCTCAAGTGCACAATACACACACGTTTCATGTTTTGGAATTGGTTTTCATGAATAGATTGATAAAAAAGTTTTCATGGTTTATATGTATAGTAGATGTATTCTAGTTATACATGCATGCTTAAACTTCTTATACAAACTTATTTTGACTTTCCTATTCATGTGTTGAAAATTTTAAGTTTGATAAAATACAAGTTTTAGTTTTTGATAAATTTGCAAGACACAAAAATGATTCATATGTTTGATATTAGTTTTGAAATTTTATCACAAGTTTGTGTTTCAATATAAAATGTTAAAACAAGTTTTATGAAATTTTAGAAGAGATAAAAGAATTTCTGAAATATTTTTAAACCTGTTTTTCTGACCCAGAATGTGGCTGACAGGCCAGGTCGGTCGACCGCACGGGTCGACCGCACCAAAGGCCGGTCGACCGTTACGATCGACCGACGTGCACAGCCTTGTGCACGTCTGGCAGACACTGGGCCGGCCGACCGGGCGGTCGACCGGACCAGAGAGCTTTGCTCTCTGTATCTGGGCGGTCGGCCGGACGGTCGACCGGATGCCCCAACGGTCACATTTATGACCGTTGGCGGTCGACCGGGCCGGTCGACCGCAAGCCTGTCAGGCTGCCAGATCAGCCTAACGGCTAGTTTTCTGTTTGGCCTATATAAACCCCAATCCTTTAGGGTTTTGGCTAAGATTTTTAAGAGCAAAAATTCTTATTTTTCTGAAGTGTTTTTACAAGTTTTCAAAGAGTTTTAAGTGCCAAAAAGCTTCATCTATTTGTTTTAAGTGTTTTGTTTTATTTCAAAGAAAATAGTTTTTGGGAATTGTTTCTTGATCTTATATTCTATATCCATTTTGTATTTTTCCCAAGAGTTTTTCTTTGATCAAAACACTTAGTTTTTCCACACTTGAGCTATCATCTATCCTAATCTATTAGGATCTTATTTTTGTGAAAAAGAGGAAAGTGAGATTGTTTGTGGTTGAAAGAAACCACTAGTTTTAAACCCTCCTTTATTTGTGTATCCCTCTTTGGTAGAGGTTGATCGGAGTGGTGTTTGGATCCCTCTTCGGTAGAGGTGATTGTGTTTGTTGTTTGGCTACGGGCCTTATCTCTCTTCGGTAGAGGTGGATTGTGGTTGTATTACCTCGGTGGCATTGTAAGGTTGAGAGAGGAGTTCGTACTCCTTTTGTGGATTAGAAATCCTTCTCGGTGAAGGCGGGGACGTAGAGCTAGGGCTCGAACCTCGGAACATATCCTTGTGTTTGCGTTTGATCCATTGCCTCT
The DNA here is from genome assembly GCA_038442645.1 of Agave tequilana. Lineage (NCBI taxonomy): Eukaryota > Viridiplantae > Streptophyta > Magnoliopsida > Asparagales > Asparagaceae > Agave > Agave tequilana. The sequence continues at coordinate 215,630 of JAVJIF010005288.1, forward strand.
TAACCCTCTCTCTCTCTCTTTATATTGTGCATAGCATCTTTCATAGCATCATATCTATTTGCTTGTGTTTGAGTATTGATTCATATTGTCATATCTATTATATGCTCGTGTGTTTGTGTGCCTCACTTGTACTTAACCACAAGAGCTTCATATAGCACCTCACCCCATATCTAGGGGAATCAAGAGGAGTTAGTCCAGAGCTCTTCACGGAGAATTCGGCTACACTTGTGTGTTGCATTAAGTGTGATTGCAAATTTGTTTTAAGCTTCCACATTTAGCGCATTTAGTTTATAGATTAGCATTATCACCTATTCACCCCCCTCTAGGTGATTTACAAACAAATTCGTTGTTAAAGATATTGGAAGATTTGGATTTAGGGTAACTTGCTTCCCAAGTTATCCCGAAATCTCAAATAAAGAGTCAGGATACAATTTCCAGAAGGATAAACCCAGATGGACGGACCAGAGGAGCCACGCGCGAAAGCGCGTGGCCACAGACACAGCTAAGGCTGCGGAAACGCGCCTGACGAGTCTGGCGATAAGGTTTTTTTCGAGGAGTCTTACCGGGACTCTACTTCTTCCAGCTCCTATAAATACCCCTGCAGAGCAACAGAGAATGGCGTCCAGAGTAGCGTAGTACAGAGCAAAATCTAGGGTTTTTAGGCTAGTTTGTAGTTTAGGTTTTTATTTTCTTTTTGCAATTTTTATTTTTTTATGTAAGTAAGAGAGAGAGGCCTATGTTGAGAGTGACACCGATATACCTCCCTTTTTCTTCCATTGTCTCAAGCAATAAAGGTAAACAATTTTTTTTATGTTCATCGCTTTACTTTCCTTTTCTTTTTCTTTTCCTCTTCTTCTTTACGTCTGTTGATTTTTGATGAGAATGCAAGTGAATTTCGAAGCACACGTATAACAAAGTCTTTGTGAGTGCCAACGATACTTCATGGAGATGTTCTCCTCCTCAAGATCCGTATCACTTCATTCTTGCCCAGCTTGATGATATAATGCGAACGGGGACTGAGCTCGATCCTATGACTTATGCGTTGAACGCCTCCGAAGTAAGGTAGAACATGCAAGGTTTCCAGGTAATTCATCAACCAAACTAAGGTAAGTATTTCTTTAATTTTCTTTCTTTTCTTTTATTTCTGTAGATTAAATCACCAACACCTCATCTTCCAACTCTTTCTTTCCCAACTTATTGTAAATATCGCTTCTATTTCTCCATCTTCTTAATCTACCACTTTCTTCCTAACCTGATTTTAATTATTATTTTTTTATTTAAAAATAACTAAAAGAAGAATTTTTTTAGAGAACTTGCTAAACAAGCTTCCATCGCTAGTCCCTCCCTAAGGATCACGACCCGCATAGCCATTGCTACAGCGGATAGAATTGAGCACCTTGCACATCTCTGTTTCTAAATCTAAAATTCTATATTTTATGTGCAGGTAAAATCTCAATCAAAAGTACTAGGACACCTGGTTAGTTCCATATCTAGCTGTACTCAAGAGAGAGACTGGGAATGAAAGAAATTGAGAACAGAAAGTGGGAGAGGCTGATAAAGAGAGGTTGAGAAAAATAGAGAGAGTGAAAAACTAGAGAGAGATATGAGAGCAAGATAGATAGAGGGAGAGAGTGAGAGCAAGGGGAGAGAGTGAGGAGAGAGCATAACGGGAGAGGTGTATATATATATATATATATATATATATATATATATATATATATATATATATATATATATATATATATATATATATATATATATATAGACACACACACGCACACACAAAAAAATAAGGAAAAAGAAAGAAAGAAAGAAAGAAAGTAGAAGGGAAAAGAGAGGAGGAGAGGGGGGACGGTTCGCCGGACCTGGCCAGAGGTGTCGGAGGGCAGTGCGGTGGCCTAGTGGCTCGTGGCAAGGAGTGGAGGAGGAAGAGGAGGGGAAGAAGGGGTGCAAGTGTAGTTATAAGTGGTGAAAATAGGGTTGGTGAAAGTGGTATTTCAGAAAGCGATGGAATGCTAGAACGAAAGAGTATGGCCGGGGAGAAAGTTTGGTGGAGTCGGTGGTGGACGTGGTGGTTTTGCTAGTGGTGGAGATGATGAAGAGGTGGTGGAGATGGGTTATTTTTGGTGGTGGAGAAGGAGGAGGTTGGTGATGAAGGTATATGGAGTTGGTGTTGGTGGAGAGGGAATGGAGAAGAAGATATGGTATCAAGTTGGTGGTGGGTGGTGGGTGGTGGCCAAGGGTCGCCGGCCAAGGGCTAGCTAAAGGGTGCAGGTGTTGCTGGTGCTACTGTTGGTTGAAGGAAAAAGAAGGAAAGAAATGTAAAAAATGGGGGGGGGAGAGAAAGTGATAGGCTTATATATATAGGAGTGAGGGCCTAATAATTGAGATCCGCATCTCCCTATAAATGAGACCCACATCTCATTCAATACAGACCCGCGTCTGACTTGATTAGATCCCAGACGCGAGGCTCACGTCTGCATCTCATATGCTGGAGCTCTGCGCTTACAGAGGAGAGAGAAAGAGTGAGAGATGTAACATATGGTGATTTTAATTGACTAAGAAAGGATTGAATGAAGGAGAGAAGGGATCTATGCGTCTCATAAGCCAGACCTGCGTCTGGTTGAGTTGAACTCAGATGCGGGATTGAGGTTCGCGTCTGGATACAAGTTATATACTCGTCATAAATGAGTAGAGAGAAAATATGGTCGGGATATTTATTGTGTGGATGAGAATATTCTGCAGAAGAAACAGAGAAGAAAAATAGAAAAGGAAAGGAAAAAGAATAAATGGAGGAGAAAATTGAAAAGAGAAAAACAGAAAGAAAAATATCTGGTTAACATCCCAGAATCTGGGAAAATACTGAAAACTTCAGACAAGCCTGAAAATGAAGTAACCTGGAATGATCCTCAAAATTTTTAAAAATAAAATATATATATATTAAGACACATGATGAAATTGGATTTTAAAATTTCAATCTCATTTTCAAAATAAAAATCCTGGAATCTACCTGCATACTGGTCGACGTCAAATCCGTGGAATTTTGATAAATTCAGAAATTTTTTAAAAATGCATTTAGATAGAAAATGTAATTTTAAAAAGTAATATACAAGAAGTTTTTAGAAATTCAACTCTATTTGTAAATTAAAAATCTGAGAATCGATCAGCGGCACTGGTCGACACCGGTTTTGAAGATTTATAATTTAATTCAGAAATTTTTTAAAAAAAATCATGAAAAATCTAAATATTAGAAAACAATGTTTGAAACTAAAATCAATCAAATCTAATTACTAAAAGGTCAATCGATCAGTATATTAGGATCGGGTCCCCAGTTCAGACTGGGGTTGAATCTAGAATCAGGAATCTAGATCTAATGCAAAATGATCGCATAAATATTCATAAAAAAAAAATAAATATGAGAAGTAAATCAAAAAATATGATAAGAATCAGAATGCGCATCTAAATACGTATTCCGGGAGCGGGTGTTACAAGTACCTTATGGTCAGTGACTTCGAATTGATAATGTTAAAGTGTGCATTATGGATCTGCTGGATGTTAATGCATATCTATCATTTTCAACCGACGAGATGATCACTGTTGGTGATGCTATTGGTTCTTTTATTCATGGCCATAGAATTTGTTTCTTTGCATGCCCATGTATGTTATCAAAATTAAATTACCAGTGCTTATATTTTCAAATAAATATGTACAAGTGATTAATAATAATGGTACCGTGACAGAAAACGTCTAAAGCAAAGGGTGTGGCATGTTCTTCAGCGGGGAGCTAACCCACAAAATAGTAGATCAACCGGCCATTTCATAAGGCAAAAAATGAAAGTATCCGCAAGCAACAAGGACAGGGGGCATTAAGGAGGAGGATGAGAACTGATGACATCATTGAAATAGAAATGCTTCATGTTATCCTTAGATACAGACCTCCTCTAAGCCTCGAATGTAATGATATTTTGTGATTCGTAGGTAAGGAGATATATGCAGCATGCATCACTCTTTATATTAAGTGAGTAATTAATGTTTATTAATTTATATGAATTAAATATTTTTAGGTCGTATAATTGATATTTTAAAGAAATTAGGTTTTTATATCAGATTTGTGATCATATGGGCATTAGTGATGTGTATGATTTTATTTGCCCATAAAGTATCACATGTGTTCATGTTGCTTCGACTGATGCTGAAAGGGAAAAAGCTATGTTTATCGTGAACACAATGCTAGGATGTCAAAGCGGTCGGTTGTATTTTTGCATCATTTAATACAGGGTAGGTGCTTGAGTTTTATGATAAAATTCAATTGTTATTTTTATTTAATTTCATACTAATTTCTCTTATAATTTACATTAGACTTTGTGTGCGATTGACCCACCGACACTACTACATATTGGTTAAACTCTTTATGATAACAAGTTGCGATGTGAGATTATTGACGTAATTAATATGTGAGTATTAATACTTATATCTACTTTATTAGCTCTAGTATAAAATTTTTATTAATATTCTTATTTGTTT
>JAVJIF010005289.1:0-67739 GCA_038442645.1 Agave tequilana
ATTGAGTTCAGGTCGAGAAGATAGGGGACGGATCGGATCTTAGTGGGGATCCAACATGAAAAGAGAAGAAGAGGAAGAAGGAAGATGGCAGAGAGCGAAAGCGGCGCATGGCAGCGCGCTGGTGGCGCGACGACGCTCGCTGAAGGTCAAGGTAAGTGGAACGATGGCGATCTTGTCGGGCAGTGATGGCCATAATGACAAGGGCAAAAGAGAGAAAAAAAAAAGAGAAAAGAAAGAGAAAGAAGAGCGAAGAAGAGGTGGATAATGTCAAGGTGATGGTGGTCAGGTGCAGATGAAGGTTATGACGAGAAGGGTGGAGGCGAAACGAGGAGGAAGAATAAGAGATGGAGTTGGGAGGCGCTGAGAAGGAGGCGAACGACAGAGGTTGTGAAGAAGAAGAGGTGGAGAGGTGATGGGTGCTGGCGACTGTGTTAGCGGGCAGGCGATGTGAGGAACCAGGGGAGGCTACATGTAATACTCTAATTTATAATACATGATTTAATATATATAATAGTATCAAATATATATATAATTTGTATTAGAGATTAATTATTATTTGATGTGAGTTATTATTAGTTATAATTAATTAATCATTATTAATTATTATGATTTTTATTAATATGTAATTATTATTAATTATCTGGTATTTTGGATTATATCATTTCCATTTTCTCTCTTTCCTTTCATTCTTTTTCCTCAGCCCATTTTTTCCCTTCTTTCATTTCTATTTATCCCAGCCCAACTGTAACCTCTCTCTCTCTCCCCCCTCTCTTTCTCATTTCTTTTGTCTAAGCCCACTGGCTTCCAGACCCACTTCTTTTTATTATCTTTCTCTTTCTTCTCTTTTTTTTTTACCAGACCCAAAGCCAGCACAATCATTATTTTCTTCTCATTTTCCATCTATAAAATTGAGCCCGTCTGAGCCCAATAGGCCCAAGCCAATAACTTTTCTTTATATCTCCTCCTTCCTCTTGTTGTCTCTGCCAAAAACCATAACCCTTCAATCACCAACTCTCTCTCTCTCTCTCTCTCTCTCTCTCTCTCTCTCCCCCTCCTCTGCGGCCTCACTACCGCCTCACGACGACCTCCACCACCACTTTCCTCCCCTTCCTCTCTCCATAACCACGCCGCCGTCCATCGCTGCCAAGTTCCCTGCTCTTCGACCCGCCGACACCACCATCATCTCTTCGTCTATTCTCCCTACACAATCGCCTGCGAGCACTACCTCAGTTAACGACTGCCTAAGTGGTTCCTGTAACGCTCTGCCCTGGCAGGTACGTAGAAGCTACTGCGATTTACATACACAGGATAAAATACCCTCACATATGTATGTAAAGCATCAGTACAGTACAGGAGTCAGAGTACGAAAGTACGTGTAGTTATTATACATTTCAACAAATAATACAAGTATACAGTTATCACAGACTGTGACATAATATTACAAGAGTATTACATCATCAAAGAGGCGCAAAAGTATGATTTACAAAGAAGAAAAATACGGGAAGATGCTCATGAGCTGCAAAAAAAAAATTTCACGCGAGCCGGACAAAAAGAGTAGATCCAGAAAGATCTATAACTGGTTCGCTTGATCTCAAAGAAGCCTGAACCTCCACTAAAAGGTCCGCTTTGTTCTAAGCTTCGGGATCTGGACATGCAAGTCCAGAGTGTCAGAAAATAACCCAGTGAGTATGTAAAATGAAGGATGATAGGCATCACACATTATAAGATCATAGTAACCTGGCCCAGGCATGCAAGTACAAGACAGTAACCAAGAAAATCAGGAAATTTAATACAGTAGCATAGACAATCATACATGTGTGAAGCATCGTGTCAAGCAAAGGGCATGTAGAAGAAGTAATGCATAGTAAAACAATAAGTTCAAAAAATCGTACATAGTGAAACAGTGTACCCAGCTCAAATCATACAAACATTTGAAGAAAAATAATACAATGGCAAGTCATATGCACAAGTAAATTGACATGTTGTATTTTGAGTTGTGTAATAATAATAATAATCAGTACCGCCTGATATTTTAATCATCCAATTTCCAATGTCCCATACTATTAGAAGTCACACCAGAGTGGGAGCGAAAACTAGTCCATGTCGGCGAGGCTATGCCATAGGTAAAACTAAGCTCACAGCACACGAGGAGTTAGGCTCCTGGCAAAAGCTAGCACAACGCTAGGCTCTAACACGCACTGTAATATTCTCATCTCATAATACCCAAATTGATAATTTAAAAAAATAATGAAAAAATATACTATTTAAATTGTAAAGCCATGGCTCAAACCCAAGTTTCCCTATACCAAATCCTAATGCCCAAACCATTATGCCACATTGGCGTGTGATTGTGAAGGCGATCCAATTATTTGAATAAATTGAATCAATTTCAGATTTCAAATTTTCAGCCGAAATTCTCATAAAATCCTTATGATCTTCACAAACAACTGATCTATTAGTTGTAACCTGTAAATTAAGGGGGGAAAAAATCAAAAACTCAAATCCTAATCTAATAAATGACCCTATCTCATTGTTCATCATCCCAAGAGAAAAAAAGGAAAGAAAGAGAAAAGTGAAAACCCTAGTCTAAATTTCCCCCCACTTCTTTCACTCTCTTCCCAGAACTTGATCGTAACCAAAACAAAAAGATTTCAAGGTTCAGAGATTGAGGAGCAGGCTAGGGAGAATCAATCCAAGTAAGTAATTATATTTCTCATAATTTAATTTGTATAGATATTTTATCAAACACCTTGCTACAACACCATTAATCTCCATGTTTATACACCAAAACTCAACCCAAAAAAAATACAGATCGTCTACAATTGCATTCATAAATTACATGATTTTTACATATTTTTTAAAAATTTGATTCAACAAAAAAAATTATAAAAATAATAGACTATTGCTGCTCTCGGCAGCCAGTTGCACAGACCCAAAGCGGGTCTGTGCAGCCTCAGACCCCCGGGTGCACAGTGGGCTCAGGCCAGCCCACTGTGCACAAACAAAATAAAATAAAAAAAAGAGAGAAAGAAACAGAGAGGCCTGCAGCCAGGCCAAGGCCAGCCACACCATCACTCTCCTAGCCCGCACCCGCCTAGCCACACTCGCCCCACCCGCCAGACCCAACCCAACTCCAAACAGACCATTAACCTGTAGACATATAACTAAAATAATTATTTAAAATTCCAAAAAAAATGAAAAAAATGCAAAACAATTTATATGACAATTATAACACTGCTGTAAAATTTCTTGTGTCAATAATTATGAAAATAACCCAAATCACTCAAACTCAAAGTCAAATTCCATTAATGAAATATTCAAACCCGTTAAGAGATTTCACATGGTTTAAATTATTTAAATCCAATGAAACCGGAAAAAATTAAATTAGATAAATCCTAATAAACTTAACACATCATCATACAACTTTATTCTAAGCTCTGAACAGTTTAAATTAGATTAAAACACTGGATACCATCAAATTAGAACATCTTATATAAAGCCTGATCAATTTCTAATATGAGTGTATTTAATGTAGATTTCTCATAATCCAAAATTCGGTTATTGGACTCCTCTCAAGCCCAGGTGAGTGCTTACATATCATTTTTATTGTGGATTATTTATTTATTTCATTACTTAGTGTTTTGGTTATTAAATGATTGTTAAATTTTCTAGAATTTAGAAAAATTAAATTAAAAATTTGCAAGTATATAATGTAGATGTTACCGTTGACACTCTGAAAAAACAAGTTCTCAAACAGGACTTCAACTGATCTGAGTGATGTCTAACTTGTCGACATTTATAAAAGACAAGTCGCAGACAAGCTGACAATCAGTTTTGCCCACCCCTGTAGAACAAAATATTGACTTGAACCCTAATAATCTAGTGAAGCAGTCAGTAGGCCAAGTATTACCTTTGAAGAGGCCTAAACAGGCCTATAAGGCTAAGTCAGTTTAACACTTAGCCTCGCATAAGCCCAAAGAGCTAGCTTCGCTTGAAGCACCTCATAGCCTCGCAAAAAGGCAAAGCTCCTCAATGAGCTAACTTCTAGCTTATCCTGAAGCTTATTTTGCCTAGTTTCGCCTTGAAGCTTAGCAAGAGCTAACTTGTAACTTCGCGCATGAATCTCTTCATAGCTCTACAGAGAGCTAACTCTGAACTTCGCATGAAGATAGCTTCACCTAAAGCTTTAAGAATAGCTCCGCCTGAAACTTTACTCAGCTCTGATGTGGGCTTTCCAGGTCATTAATTGACCAATTCAATTAGTGGGTTAACCTCACTACTTTAGTTGGGTTGATGCCACTTTAAGACGGCGGTTACACCCGCCTACTTCATCTCACATTAGTGGAAACAAACTGTTGGCCCGAAGTCCCATCACTCTAATTTTGATGATGATTAACTCATATAGTTATAATACTAATGATCTTGTGTTTAATTAGTCTCAGATATTTGATTAAGATCTTAGTAGGTGTTTAACTTCAACAAAGGATTCGATATCAAAGTTTTGGAGCTAGCACATGTTGATTTAAGAGCTCGCGCATGAAGATTGCATCAAGTACTTAAGAGGAGTCTAGCTCATTGGATTAAGATTTGGACCAAGTCAAGAAGGAGAAGAAGACCTTTAAAAGAAGATTTCCAAGAAGACTTGTGTCATGTTTGTAAGTGTCAACATTTATTTTTAGATAAAGTGTAAAGGATAGATTAGTTGGTGGATTGCTCAAGTTTATATACACTCACACACAAGATTTATATGTGTTTTCATAAAAGAGTTTTCGTTTTGAAAAATACTGGTTTGGTTTTTAAGATTCAAAATATACGTGTGTTTTATCAAACTTATTTTAGAGCTTAATGTCAAAAACATAGATATTTCATCATATATGTGTAGTGGATCATATCCATACACACTAAACTTCAAAAGTGTTTAGAATATCTTGTTTTTGTATTTGGAAAAGTTTTGAAAAAAAATCGTTTTTGAAAAATATAGGTTTTGTTTAAGGCAAAACTTCTATATTACAAAAATAGTTCAAAATGTTTGTGATATGTTTTGATTTTTAATCAAACATATTTGTATATCTAAGTATATCAATGAACTTGTTTTTGTAGAATTTATGAGAATTTATGGGATTTATTGAAGGAAAAAGACCGAGTTTTTAATCCCTAAAATGTTAGACTAGCCTTCTACCGGTCGACCGAGCCAGAAGTCGGTCGACCGATGTGCACAAACTTGCACAGCAAGGGCCGGTCGACCGTACGGTCGACCGACAGAGTCTCTGCTCTCTATAAATGGCCCCAGTCGACCGGGCGATCGACCGCTAGGTCATAATCCAGTTTTCGGTCAACCGGTCGGTCGAATGCTTTTCCCAACGGTCAAAAATCCGACTGTGGGCGATCGACCAGGTGGTCGACCGACAGTAGGGAATCCTGCTGAATTGGTCTCCAACGGCCATATTTTGAGAGCCTATATATTGGGGTTCCCTTGGACTGTTTTCAACAAGATTTTAAGTGGAATTCAAGTTAGTTTTTCTTACCTTTTTAAGTGTTTATCTCCACTTGTTTTAGAGCCAAATCTTCCATATCAAAAGGAGAGTTTTTCAAGAGTGTTTTTGAAAAAGTGATTTCTTGAGTTTTTCACCACCAAATCAATCCTAGTTTTCTCACGCACACTTGAGCTATCCATTGCTATATCAATCCTATAGGGATCTTTGTTGTGAGAGTGTTCTTTAGGTGATCAAAGTGTTTAGATTACCAAGTATTCTATCTTGTATTTGAGGAGGCGAACTTGCGGGTTCGTGTTGTTTCGAGTTCTTATGGGAGCTCGGTGTAGAGGTGCGGCCTCAGCAAGCTAGTGTGCTTGCGTGTGTAGTTCTTGCGGGAACAAGAGAGGGACTAGTGAGTCCAAGGAGTTCTAGTGTGAACTCATTATAGGTGTTGCGACACCGAGTGATCCGATGGAATCGATTCTAGTGGAAATCCTTAAGAAGGCTGGGACGTAGAATAAGGGTGCTCAAACCTCGAAACAAATCTCCGTGTTTGCGATTGCTCTCTATCTCTCACTTGTAATTATATCTTGCATGCTTATCGTTCATATTCATTTCTTACTTAATATACTTGTGTTTAAATTGATATATGCTTGGGATTATTTGCTCACACTTGTATTCAACCAAGAGAGCCATAGCGACACCTCAACTCTTATCTAGAGGAATCTTGAGGAGATAGTCCAGAGCCCTTCACCGAGAATTCGGCTACACTCTTGTGTTATACTTGGTGTGTTTAACTTAATAGTTTTTAGTTTACTTAATTTATTTTAATTCCACATTAATCATCATTAGATTAGCTAGTCACCTATTCACCCCCTCTAGGTGATTTCAGTTAGTATCAGAGCTTGATGCTCTTGATTTGGGTCTAACAACCTAAAGTTAAAGATCCTTATTTTTGGCTAATCACAATATTTATACACACACATGGATTTCTTGTCATCTCCCATGTTTGATATTCTTAACATCCAAACTTAAAAGGTTAAGATGTCAATGTACCTCAAAACCCTAGGTATTTATGTTTATTTTTGCCACTATTAAAAATTCATATTGTTTAAATGACAAACATTTAAAGGCTAACTCAAAAGCCCTTCATGCTTTAAAGAGTACCCTAAATGATGAATATTTATCTAGGGTTGCTAACTTTGATTCAGCTTTTGTAGTATGGAATACTTTAGTCTCCCTTAGTGCACAAGAGCTATACTATGCTGGGAGTGACTCGAATGATAGAAGTGATGATTTCAACTTGTACTACATGGTCGAAGGGAATAACCCCCTTGAGGTAAATTCTGAATCCGAGCTTGAGGAGGATGTTGACTTGTCATATGATAATCTTGCTTCATTTTATCAACAACTTCTTGAAAAATATGACATCGGTCCAAAGATACCCGGTAAATTTTTGCACTTATCGTATCGTTTTGGATGAACTACTGGTATCTCGGCCGATATACCGGTATATCGGCCGATATTTAAAACAAAGGTCGGTAGTTTGATGTATGCGATGGTGTGTCCAAGGCACTGATTTGTCACAAGATGTCTCGATGGTTAGCAGATATATGCACGATCCCAGTAGGGGTTACTGGGAGGTAGTGAAGTGGATTTTACGGTACATCAAAGGTACTATAGATGTTGGTTTGGTGTTTGAAAAGAATACTATGGGTTAAGTAAGAGTGTATTAGATACGTTGATCCTCATTATGCGAGAGACACCTTGACAAGCGCCGGTCTACAACGGGGTATGTATTCACATTGTGCCAAGCATCGGTGAGTTGGTGCTCTATTCTACAGTCTATTATCGCTTTGTCTAATACAGAGGCCTAGTATATAGCCATGACGGAGGCTATGAAGGAGGCAATTTGGCTTCAAGGGTTGCTCCACAACTTGGGGATTGAACAGGATTTATTGAAAATCAATTTTGATAGCATGAGTATTATCTATTTGGCAAAAAACTAGGTCTATCATGCAAGGATGAAGCACATCGACATCAGGTTCCATTTTGTTCAGGAGAATCTTAATGAAAGTGATATCGAGTAAAGAAGATTCATAAGGAGAATCCTGCTAATATGCTTACCAAAGTTATTGCGGGAGTAAATTTGAGCATTGCAAGAAGTTATTCCATATCCTTCTGTTGCTTGAGTTCAGTGGAGCTCATTTGGATGAACTACGGATGACTTGTTCCCTCGGGCAAGGGGTACATGCCCGGTTGAGTCGACATGGTACTTTGTTGTGTTCAACTCACATTTCAGAAATCTTCACCGAGGTGGAGAATTATGTTGAGAGAGTTGAGAGAGTTTAAAATCTTGTTAGTAGGATTTTTTAAACCAATGAATTGGTGGCGGCGGCAATAGCAGAAGACCCTTGTCGACAGACTCAGCATTGTGGTCGACAGCAAATACGTTGATATGCCAAACAGAAGTTGAATTAGACATTCTATCAACAGCCATTGGAGGCCTGTCGATAGTTGTGGTGCTCAGTATGTCATCAGACACGGCCCAGGCTGTCGACAGTGGCCCAACCGGAGAGTTGGGCTTGTGCAATCTGTCGACAGGTCCATCATGGTTGTTGACAGTCACATGTTTCTGACAGTTTCCTAATATAATTATGGTTCTGTTTTCGATCCAATTTCAGAGTTGTTGGTTTTCTTTTCATCGTGGGCTCTCTGCCTATATATAAAGGTATTTTCCCCAGTAATTATAACATGAATTGGTTGATTAATAAGATCTTTCTCCCCTTCTACCCCGAGAAGGTAGGCAATTGTCGAGCCTCGTTAAATCTGTGTTCTCGCTTTCTTTCTTGTTTTGTTCTTTCTGTGTTTGTGATTGTTCTGCGGCATCCTCTGGTGTTTGCATAAGACCTCCAGCAGGTCCCAACAGGTTAGCATAGATGGGAGTTTGACTGTTACAGAAAATTGAAAATAGACCCAGATTTAGATGGTTTAGACTATTTATGTTAAAAGAATCGTAGTTATATTTTATTGCTCTAAATTATAGTTTGTGGCCTTGCAAACCATTATAACTTGTGGCAGTTATCGTTACCTCTTTTATAATTATATTTGGGGCATGACAAGTTTGAATTGGAAGGCACAACAATTACTTGCTTGGTCTTTAATTAGTTATCAAGCAACAGAGAGTATGGGAGCATAGTGGAAAGTCGAGAGGAGAGGAGAGGCACACATAGGAGATAACTGAACTGACCTAGCATCAAACAACGAAGGGAGGGAGGAAGGAAGGGAGGGAGGAAGGGTAAAGGAAAAGGAGAGATGTGAACATTTTAATTCTGATTTCTTTAGTGAATGTGCAAAAGTAATTAATTTGTGCATGTTAAAGCTTACAATAATGTCTGTACTTTCACACAAACTATATACATAATTATACATGCGTACATATGTACGTGCATGCATATATAAATACATATGTCCTTTACACCACATAAATAGAAACACACACATGTATGTATATATCAATATATGTGTATACATATACACACACATGTATATTCAGATGTATAAATACATACACTTATATAAACACAAGCACCTGTACACAAATATATAGAAACATATGCATATGTGTGTGTTACATATATAAATACATGCACAAATATAGACACAAACACACGTACACAAATATATAGAAACATATGCATATGTGTGTTACATATATATTCACATATACAGGCACATACACATATATATTCATAAATATATGTGTGCGTGTGTATTTACAGAGATATAGAAATAAAAACATACATTCAAATATATAGATAATACACATATTTATAGACACACATATTTGACGTATTTAGATACATACGTAGACATAGACACAAACACATATACACAAATATACATACAAACACACAGATACGCATACACATACGCATGCACTAATATGTACTTACATGCATACATATAAACAAAAATATGTATCCGTATATAACATACATGCATACATGTAAATCTACAGTATGCCACTAAAATGTGAATCATAAAAAGAATAGCTTAGAATATAAAATGTGAAAGTACTTAAAAAATTCAAATATATACCGTGATTGTCTTAACGATGAAGGGATGTACATTTCTTTTACAAAACTTCAGATGTAGATTGAAGAATAATGATACTGTGGAGATTAATCAACAACAATTAAATGAAGAGTGCCTGGAACATCATAAAAAGAAAAATCCACAACCGGTGAAAACTATGGTAAAGATAAAAGAATGTTTGATGCTCCACAAATAACGTCTTTACACAATGTTTTCTCCAATAGATGGTAAACCATGCACAGCAAAGCGCAATTCAATTAGACCACCTTAAAATGTACAAAGAAATAATCTTTCAAGCATCTTCAAATGTTTCTTTTTTCAATTAGGAATAACTCTTTATGCTATTGCAAACAGAAGAAAAAACATTTGTGCTGCCAATAAACAAGCAAGCTGACAATAGCACACCATGGGAGCATTCATTTTCTAACATTAAGAGCAGTGCTTCCTAAAATATAAGCAGAAACAATAATTGCATGCAGCATAGGCACACACCATCAAAACTCGCAAAAGGCTAATGGGCAACACTATCAAGTTTTTTTTTATTTTAATACACAGTTGTCTCCTCGGAGAAACAAGAGAGAAATAGGAAAAAGGAGATTCCCTGAGAAGAACAATTGAAACCTTTGTGAACATGGTTCTGGATAAATATAATACAAATGTAAGAGAAATATAAATACAAATGTAAGACGTCTCGAGAAGAATCAAAAATAAAACTACAGTCTAGGGAGTACCGACACGAACAAATGAGTCCAACATCTGAAATGTTCACCAATTCTTGCATGTCACTTTCTCAATATGTATCACACATACTAGCCATGTCAATCTAAAAGAACCAAAGCCCCATTGCCATAGCCGTGTCGGGTTCCTAGACATTATAAAGATTATGTCTCTTGTAAAGGCAGAGCTATGCTTGACTTAAAAAATGGAAATAGAAAGCATCCTTTGACATAGTTCATGATGTATTTTAACACAACCCTAACACAACAAGAGAGGGACATCATGCGTTTGTACTAGGTCAGATTTGATAGGATGTTCTAAATATGTCTTTCGTAAAGATTAGAATTAATAGATGTCAGCCATAGGCTTTGTATCACTTTTCTTTTGGCTTTTGTTGATGTATGCCCTATGCAGTGCTGTGACCTGATGTATAGCAACATCTACATGTTGAAAATATACTCATGTAGTTCCAAAAAGAGAGAGTTCCTACCATATGAACCTAACTTTCTAGACTCTACCTAGAAAGAAGTGTGGAATGTTGCAAGGGCTTGTGTTGCATGAGAGCTCATGTAGCTTTGCTAATCCACATCTTTTAGTTTAGGGTTTTATATATAGCCAGTTTATCTTGTCCATGCTTCCTGTTGCATGGTCCATGCTTTCTGTTGCATGTATTTGACACCAAGTTAAAAGGGTCGAGATGCTAGGATGACCAAAATTCTTGTGGAGCTTTCCAAAAATAAAGGGGTACTCCAGGGAAGCCAATTGATAGAATGACGATGATGATATGGATAGCTCAAAAAACCAAAGAAAAGGTCATGCCACCAACCCCACCCATGGAGAAAAACTATGAAGTAATAAACTTTCACATGAGGCATATGTCTTGATTGAGAAACATTTTATAAGAAAGTAAAATCACCATTTTCCTTGCGTAACAAGGATAAATTTTCTGATAAAACCACTCACCAATGGAAGATCAGGCATATAAAAGCAAAAGCAAATAAGAACGTAGACATGTACACACATGCACACGCATGTCAATCAACATGTCACAATGTAAACCAACATTATCACAGTAATATTGATATGGGTTCGCTAAAATGTTTTAAGTTTTATGTAGTTCAGTAGAAGAATTTTAAAAATAATAAAAAATCAATAACATGGTATCAACCTAAAATTGCTTGCCCCCACATTAGCAAATTTTATTTTGATAAAATTAGATAGAGAACCATACCTTGGTAAAATATGCTTGTTTTTCAGCTTGCATTTCCTGAAAAAAATATTGTAGGTTAAAGTTCAAAGTAAAATTCAGTAAACATAAGAGAGTGTGAGTGCAATAAAGCGGCATGTTTACATATCAGGCAAGCATTAGCATTCTGACATCAGCACACTTTACTTGCAAATGAGTGCAAAAACGCTCCACGCCAGCAGAGCTGTTGGAACAAGGGGGAAACAAACCAGTATTAGAATATATATCACATAAATATAATTAGAAAATAGTAATTGTGTATTCAAATATAGCCAAATTAGTAGAAATAAAAAGCCACTAAAAAAGGCAACATGTTTACCAAGCATTCTGATACCAGTACTTTACTTGCAAATGAACGCAAAAATGCTCAACGCCTACAAGGTTGTTGGAAAAAGAGGGAATGAACCAATATTAGAATATATATCACAGAAATATAGTCAGGAAACAGTAAACGCATATTCAAAAAATCACCAAAAAATCACTAAAAAAATTTTGTGGTGTTTGAAGTGCCATAAAAAGTGAAGTCAAGAATATGAAATATTTAAAGAAACACGATTATTTGGGATGTCTTCTCCACGTGTTTAGAAAACAAGTTCTCAATTGTCTTGTACTTTTCTTTGGCTGCAGCTGAATTAGAAGAAAACACAAGTAAAAAAATTAAAAGCCAAAGACTATAAAAACAATCATGTTATGAATAACAATATGAGATTCAGAATCCACACAACAATCATAAAGCATTTCCATGAGAAAACATATTACAATCTAAACCAGCATTATCACAGTAATATGGGTTCACTGAAATGCTGAAAGTCTTATGTGGTTCAGCAGTACAATTTTAAAAAAAAAGAAAAAAAAAAATCAATAACATGGTATCAACCTAATACTGCTTGCCCCACACAACCTCATGACAAGTGTACCACCTAAGACTGGAGAATCTGGAAATACGAGATGACAATAATAAATTTATTGATGCAAAATTACATTACTAGCCGATGTCATAAGGGGAAAATCGAAAAATCATTAACATGTAATAAACTATTGTTGATGATTTCTTTCCCCTAATAAATGGGAATACAAAAATAGGCGAGTTAAAATCTAAACCCCCAATAGTATCTTTAGTGATGTTGAAGTGATGAAATAGTATCATGGTTATTATTAATTATAGACATAATTTCTTAATCAAGAAGGATAAAAATTAACATAGCATAAAAGTGATGCATCAACTTTCTTAATCATCCATTGCTATTTGCTAAAAATGGGGAAATAGAATCGACTATTATTAACACGGTCATAATCAGAAACTAACCTTGTCAAAGAATTGCAATTAAATCCCCATGAATTCTGTTCTTTTGCAGATGCTGGTACCAAAAACACCTCAATTACTGAGTTTGGAACAGAAAAAGATGATACCCAGATCAGATTCAAGAACTCAAAGCATTTGCGTGAAAAAAATCTATTAAAGAAATAAAAAAGTGAACTTTTTCTCTCCCCCTGAGAATCAAGAACACAAAATTACGAGGGGAAGATGAAGAAGAACCCTAATGTGAAATCAAATGAGAAGAACAGAACTGAACATAAAGAGAAAAAAGAATGGCACTGTCAGTCTTTACTCATTTAAACCATGATTATTACCTTAATTAACTATTGGGTCATTGGAATCATCAAGCACCTGGGATCGAATGGCCATGACAGGCTGCATTTACCTGTTAACATCGACTCCCAAAGAAGGATTTGCAATAAGTGAAAAATTCAGGTAGGGATTTGCAATAAGCCAGGTAATAAGCTCCAGGGAAGAAGCAACTTGATCAATCGGTATAATGCCTTCTCTTTTAAAATGCTTCCCAAAATTTATGGACTTATTTATAATATTTCTCCAATGAGAATTATCTCCCAAATATGTGGCCTATTGAGCCGGAAGAATTGTACAACAATAAAATGCACAGCATAAGTTTTCAGATTCAGGTCAACTGGGTTCAAAAAAGAATAATCAAAAATAAAATGCTTCTTTCATGAACCAAGACATGCATAGACATATTGAAGGAAGAAGGAAGAGAGGTTATGCTCCTTAATCAGAAAATAAAGAATATATGTTCAGAGTATCATATAACAAAAAAAAAAATCCAGCAACAAAACTGTATGACATAAAAAATAAAAAGTGAATAAACCATCCAGTCCTAAAAATGGCTAAGTACATTTCCTAATCATGTAAATGGTCACAATTTTGGTCAAGAGCATAAAATCATAATTAGAAAGATCCTAATTGAGAGACCGAAACACGCAGAAGACTCAACATAAAATAAAGAAATTATTGATCCTTGGCATTTAGAACAACTTGGTATTCCTCTGAGCATCTACCACCAATCCCACTACACAGCAAAAGACTAAAGGACTGATTCCCTATAAACAACTCATCCCACCCCCATCAAGCTATGCACGCACGCGAAATATATACTCATCTATTTCCATGAAATGTAAATGCTCCCTGTTCTAAATTTTCAGAACAATTTGATTTTAGATCAATTGCTCAAAATAGCTGACCATTCTAGGTGCCTCCTAGGGCCTTGTCCATGTTTCCAAGTCTAATAGTCTGCTTGGGATGGAAAGTGCACTAGGTGCTTGAATCTCTAATGCTTCTACTTTGCTTGAAACTGCTCCGCTCTCTCTCCGAGTTAATAGAGATTGTTGTGCTCGGAGACAACAACCCTTAGAGGATCCAACCAGAACTCAATCACCAAAACAATGAAACCAAAAACTAGAAGAAGAACCAAACGCAAAAACCAGATCTAACGAGGTTCGGCCAACCTGCCTACGTCCTCGGGGCAATCCACGGAGAGAGATTTCTTTATGGAAGATGGTTTACAATAGCTCTGGATCTCTATGAACACAAGAGAGTCAGCAGCTATACTTTCTCAAAGTTCTCAAAGCACTAAATCCTAGAAAATTACAACCAGGGCTTAAATACATAATTTCCCGAAACAGCAGATTTCGCCCAAAACCCGACTACCGGTCGACCGGCCCGGTCGACCGGTCCATTACCGTAACTTGGGTTTTTCTCTCCAGTCGACCGGGCCGGTCGACCGGGAACCAACAGAGACTTCACCTGCTTACAGAGACCCTCTCCGGTCGACCGGTCCGGTCGACCGAAATCCAACCGAGAGCTCTGTAACATGCAGACATTCTCTCCGGTCGACCGGTCCGGTCGACCGGGATAACTGGTGCACTTCGTGCATGTCGGTCGACCGGTCCGGTCGACCGACCTCTGTCAATTTTCTGCTGCTGCTGCTTTTTCCTGCCCGCTGTTCCTTCGCCTTTCGTCGTAGACTCCTTGGCAGTCTTCAACAGCACCTGGCATGTCTTCACATCCTCTAATGTACTCTCTCCTCCAACAATTCTCCACCTCGGTGAAGATTGTTAAATCTGAGCCGAACACCGACTCGATAGCGGCTGCACCAATCTGGTTGCCTACGTACCCCTTGCCCAAGGGATCAAGCCATCCGTAGTTCATCCACATGAGCTTCAGCAAGCTCATTTCACCTGAAGGATCTGGAGCAAGTCTTTGCAGTGTGCAAACTTCACTCCCGTAACCACCTTTGTAAGCATGTCGGCCGGATTCTCTGAAGTATGAATCTTCAACAGGTTGATGTCATCTTCCTCCAGAATCTCCCGAACAAAGTGATACCTGACATCGATGTGCTTCGTTCTTGCATGGTAGACTTGGTTCCTTGCCAAATAAATGGCACTCATACTGTCACAGTGTATCTTCAAGATCTCCTGTTCCACTCCCAAGTCGTCTAGCAATCCCTGAAGCCAGATTGCCTCCTTCATGGCCTCTGTCAAGGCCATATATTCAGCCTCTGTAGTCGACAACGCGACTGTGGACTGAAGTGTGGAGCGCCAACTCACCGGTGCCTGCGAGAATGTGAATACATACCCAGTAGTCGACCGGCGTTTGTCAAGATCACCTGCATAGTCCGAATCCACGTACCCTATGCATTCCTGCTTCCCGGTGTTGTCCTTCTCAAATACGAGGCCTACATCAACAGTACCCTTGATGTACCTCAGGATCCACTTCACTGCTTCCCAATGGCCCTGACCTGGATCATGCATATATCTGCTGACCATGGAAACTGCCTGTGATAGATCCGGCCTTGTACACACCATTGCATACATCAAGCTTCCCACTGCATTGGCATATGGTACATGAGTCATATGCTCACGCTCCTGAACACTCCTTGGAGACATCTTCGCTGACAACTTGAAGTGCGGCGCCATTGGTGTACTTACAGTCTTCGTATCTTTCCCGATATTAAACCTCTGCAGTACCTTCTCCAGATAGCCCTTCTGAGTCAAGCTAATCCTGCCAGCCTTCCTGTTCCTTGTGATCTCCATACCCAATACTTTCCTTGCTTCCCCCAGGTCCTTCATCTCGAACTCAGACGATAAAGTCTTCTTCAGAGAATCAATTGCAGATCTTGACCTAGAAGCAATTAGCATATCATCTACGTAAAGTAGTAGATAGACATACTCACCAGATGGTAGCTTGTTATAGTACACACATGGATCGAAGTGGCTTCGTGTGTACTTCTTCTTCCTGATGAAGCTGTCAAATCGTTTGTACCACTGTCTCGGAGACTGCTTCAGACCGTACAGCGATTTCTTCAGCTTGCATACCAACTCCTCTTTCCCTGCAGTTTTGTAACCTGTGGGCTGAGTCATGTAGATCTCCTCCTCAAGATCGCCGTGGAGAAAGGCGGTCTTCACATCGAGTTGGTCAAGGTCCAACTCATTCTGTGCCACCAAGGCTAATAGGATCCGAATAGACGAGTGTTTTACAACTGGGGAGAACACCTCGTTGTAGTCGATCCCTTCTCTCTGTGCGTAGCCTTTAGCCACCAGCCTTGCCTTGTAGCGCACTTTGTCTTCTTGGAGTGATCCCTGCTTCTTAGCAAACACCCACTTACACCCTATTGCTTTCTTCCCTTGGGCAACTTGGTCAGTTCCCATGTGTTGTTCTTATAAAGAGACTGCATCTCTTCATTCATAGCTCCTTTCCATAACTCAGCTTCTGAACTGATTTCAGCTTCCCTGAAAGTAGATGGAATGGCTTCTTCAACAACTGGAAGTGCATGTGCAATCACCATGTCTGTAGTGAGCCAGCCAGGTTTCCTAGCATTCCTCCTTGGTCTTCCAACTGCAGTGGGATCTTGAACCGCATCAATAACCTGTTCCTGATCCTCTTCAACAACCTCAGCATCTTCTTCTGCAACTTGATCACCTCCCTGTGTCACCTCAGGGATGATCCTCACTGATACTGAGTCTTCTAGAGATGGTGGATCTGCATCACTCTCCACCTGCTGCAATAGCTCCTTGGTCTTCTTAGTCTCCACCTGCTTAGAGACTGTAGGCTTCATCATCGAGGCCTCATCAAAAATGACATCTCTGCTGATTATGAATTTGTTGTCTTGTTGGTCCCAGATCTTGAACCCCTTGGTTCCTTTCTTGAAGCCAACAAACACTCCTTTCTTCGCTCTCGGATCCAATTTGTCTTCTTTTACATGGTAGTAGGCTGGACATCCAAATATCCGGAGCACATCATAATCTTCTGCAGCTTTACCCGACCAAGCTTCAAGAGGGGTCTTCCCCCTATTGCAGATGACGGCAACCTATTGACGAGATGGCATGCATACCCCAAAGCTTCAGCCCAGAACTTCTTTGGTAATCCTGCATTTGACAATATGCACCGAACCTTCTCTAGCAAAGTTCGGTTCATTCTTTCAGCCACCCCATTCTGTTGCGGAGTTTCCCTCACTGTGAAGTGCCTCTCTATGCCCTCATCAAGACATAGCTTCTGGAAAGGGTCTGACTTGTACTCTCCTCCGTTATCAGAACGAAGTACCTTGACTTTTCTTCCTGTACTCCTTTCCTGATTTGCTTTCCACTTCACAAACAATTCTAGGACTTCATTCTTGTGTCGCATGGTGTACACCCAGCACCGCCTAGAATAATCATCGATAAACGACACAAAGTAATGGGTTCCCCCTATTGATGCAGTCTTTGTGGGTCCTCATACGTCTGTATGAACATAATCAAGAATGCCTTCGGTGCAGTGTGAAGCTGTACCAAACTTCACCTTTGTCTTCTTGCCTATGATGCAATGTTCACACAGATCCAGTTTGCAGGTCTCTGCACCCTTCAGCAGCCCTTTCCTCACAAGAGCTTGCATAGACTTCTCCCCTGCATGTCCCAGCCTCATGTGCCATAGCCGGGTTTGATCTTCCTTCTGACTGGTCGAAGCTGCCACCTGCCCTGTCACTGTACTACCTTTCAAGTAATACAAATTGTTCCTGCGGTTGGCCTTCAACACCACCATTGAGCCCTTTGTCATTTTAAGAACACCTTCTTTAATAGCCACACCGAGCCCCAATGATTCCAAAGCACCTACTGAGATCAAGTTCCTCTTCAGCTGAGGGACATATCTCACTTCCTTCAGTTCCCTTACCATCCCGTCGAACATCCTGATAGGAATTGTGCCCATACCCTCCATGATGCATGGGTGATCATCGCCCATGACGACCGAACACCCCTCCAACTTCTCAAGACTGGTAAACCAATCTCGATTAGGGCATACATGATATGTAGCACCTGTATCAAGAATCCACTCGTTATCCCCCGAGTAACCTACAACAGGAGTAGTAACTGAAAACGAGAATACCGAAGAATCTGAATCTGAATCCTCTGCCTGTGATTTACTGCTAGCAGCCTTTTTCACTCTTGCCAGATTTGCCTCAGATTTTGATTCATTCTTCTTCCCCTTGTACTTTGGACAGTCAACCTTCCAGTGCCCAAACTCTTTGCAATGCATGCACTGGTCTTTCTTAAGATCCCTTAAGCCCGGTCTTGACTTCGATCTTCCTCTCACCTCCTTGCCTTTCCTTGATGAGCTCCTGCCTCTTACCTCCAAAGCTTCTGCTGATGAACTAGATTTCCCAGGATGTTTCTCATTCTTCCTTTTCTCATAACTCATCAGTGCTGACGATATCTCATCAAAGTCTAAGGTTTGCCTTCCATTTAAGAATGTCATTGTAAATATCTCATACTCCTCCGGTGGAAGAGAGTTCAGGAGAACGACTGACTTGTCTTCCTCACTTATAATGGCATCCACATTCAGCAAATCCGTAATAAGCTTTGTAAACCTGTTGAGGTGCTCATTCACTGTGCTTCCCCTCTGCATCCTGAACAAATACAGCTTGCTCTTAAGCTGCAACCGAGTCTCCACGCTCTTTGTCAGATACTTCTTCTCGAGGGTTTTCCACATATCCTTTGCTGACTTCTCATGTTGAACAGAATACTTGATATCTTGTGACAAACATGAGCGAATCAGGCCACATGCCGACCTGTTCATTTTTGCCCACTCATCATCAGTGGTAGTCTCCTTCTTTTTCTCCAAAAGGAGCGTGTCCTCGAGGTTCTGTGCATTCAATGCATCCATGACCTCACACCTCCACATCCCGAAATTGTTAGTTCCATTGAACTTAACAACTTCAATCCTGGAGTTGTTCATTGTTTTAACAGACTTAGATTCCTCTGCCATTGAGATCCTTTTCTTGACCCTCTAACTATGCGGAAGATCAAATACTTGCAAAATAGATCTATTACTGAGATAAAAAAGTGATTTTTACCTCCACCTTGAAACCCTAGCTTGAGTTTCTCACCAGATCTATTCCACCACTGATTCAAAACGAGCCCTCCCTGCGTCCACCTGAGATCGACACACGATCTCCTTGAACACCAATGCCTCTGACCTGAGATCGACACACGATCTCCACCTGATCAGATCTGGAGCCCTTCGAATCTTCAGAATATCCCAAGCGTAACCTGGATGCTCTGATACCACTTGTTGTGCTCGGAGACAACAACCCTTAGAGGATCCAACCAGAACTCAATCACCAAAACAATGAAACCAAAAACTAGAAGAAGAACCAAACGCAAAAACCAGATCTAACGAGGTTCGGCCAACCTGCCTACGTCCTCGGGGCAATCCACGGAGAGAGATTTCTTTATGGAAGATGGTTTACAATAGCTCTGGATCTCTATGAACACAAGAGAGTCAGCAGCTATACTTTCTCAAAGTTCTCAAAGCACTAAACCCTAGAAAATTACAACCAGGGCTTAAATACATAATTTCCCGAAACAGCAGATTTCGCCCAAAACCCGACTACCGGTCGACCGGCCCGGTCGACCGGTCCATTACCGTAACTTGGGTTTTTCTCTCCAGTCGACCGGGCCGGTCGACCGGGAACCAACAGAGACTTCACCTGCTTACAGAGACCCTCTCCGGTCGACGGTCCGGTCGACCGAAATCCAACCGAGAGCTCTGTAACATGCAGACATTCTCTCCGGTCGACCGGTCCGGTCGACCGGGATAACCTGGTGCACTTCGTGCATGTCGGTCGACCGGTCCGGTCGACCGACCTCTGTCAATTTTCTGCTGCTGCTTCTTTTTCCTGCCCGCTGTTCCTTCGCCTTTCGTCGTAGACTCCTTGGCAGTCTTCAACAGCACCTGGCATGTCTTCACATCCTCTAATGTACTCTCTCCTCCAACAGAGATAAATTGCTCTCATTATCTGTTGTTCAAGGCATGTCTGAAATTTGTGAACCCTCTTACAAATGTAATGCCTTTCACAGAGAGATAAGAGACTTCTTAAAACTTCCCAATTAACAACGCTAGTCATGTCTATTATCATCATTATCTTTAATCGTCCATCTCTTTATCTTAATAGAAGCCTATTTGGTTGACTAAATAACCCTAAAAATGTTTGATTTTTTTACTTTTAAACTTCAGCCACTTGCCAAAGACTACCAATTTGTTTCTAGGATGGCTGAATTTGAGAAACTATGGCCAATTTGGTGGGAAAGTTATGGCAGCAGATGGGTGATGATTTCTTTTACAAGGTACATGTACCGGCTATGGCTAACTACAAAAAATTCTCTAGCCATCTGTGGAACACCATGTTTTGACTTGTTGCTAAATTACTACTTAGAATATGAACCCTACTCCATATCATAGAATGTTAAGTTAATGGGTTTAGTTGCGCAAACTACTAGGAAGTAATGTTATGAGAGTGTCAATAATTGTTACTGGTCATCATATTAGCATAAATTTACTACAAAAGTGCATTCTGCTGAAACATCATATACCTAATAACACATCAAAATGAAACAAAGGACCTAACAATCATTTAAAATAGAAAGTTCACCTACATTTTTTGTGATCTAAGTAGAAGTCATTCACTTCCAGCATATCATGGGGGGATTATGCCCATTATGGAATAAAACAGTTACTGTTCTTTTATTAATATACATAGATAATAACTAAAAGCTCCAATTCTTTCACATCCTAGAATACAAATACCATAATGAAGACAGTAATAACAACACAATGATGAAGATAGGAGAGTTCAATTCTAAATAATTTCCTAAGGTAACCAGCATATTATTGACAGTTTGCTGGTTCTACAAGGCATTAATAACAAAGTATATTATCATTATTGACATCAGAAACATGACTAAGCAATCAATTTGTACAGCTATTAAACACTTGATAGAGATCTATGGATGCACTCCCTTTTGCCAATCTCCCCCCTTTACCATTATTACCAAGCACCATCCCTTCGCAGTGGATCCTAGCTACAGACACATAGAACAATCACATGTAACAAAATTAGAGAATATAACACTTAAAATCACAGAAAAATATTTAAGCAGATTTGTCACGCCCCGCTTCCCAAAATACGCTGAAGCGGAGACGCGACAGGGTTTTCTTGGTATTAGAGCCAGGTTCGACATAAAACGAACTTGATTCTTACCGATAACTTGAACGAGTTATAATTACACTACAATACATATATAGGATTCACACACGATGATATTGAGTCTATTTGAGAATTGACTGTCCTCCCTTTGAAAATCCATATCTTTGATCTTTCGATCTCTCTGATCACATCTCTCCTTTAGAGAAATCTTGGTTTCATCTTAATTCCTATTTTTCTTATCGATTCTATTTTCTGATCTTGTCTCTTGGAATTGACCACTCTATTCTGAAGCTGGTAGCAGAAATCAGAGCGCGCAGCGGAATAGTGGTGTACTAGCGAGGCGACGTGGAAACTTGTTTGTTTTCTCCTGTATTTTGACTCTTTTATCATTCCCTACTTTATTGAAATTTCGAAGACGAAATTTTTTATAAGGTGGGTAGAATGTAATATCCCCAAGCTAATATACTGCGGTAATATTTTAATTATTATTTGAATTAACTATTATTCATTGTTGTTGATTAATTTACATGATATGTGTGTAAGTACGTGTGTATACATATACTGTATGTATGTTTATGATTTGTGCCCATACAAATATGTGTACTTATAAGCATATGTATGTATTATCCTTAATATATTATTTTTATCATTATTATTATCATGAGTGTGACTAGTATCTTATTATTTTTCTTTCATTTTTCCTCAAGTCCATTGACTTCAATATTTTTCCCTTTTATTTCTTTCTTTTCATGTTTCCTAGCCTAACCTAGAAGCCCAACATTTGAACCCATCTCTTTTATGTTTTCATTATCCTTTTTATCTTTCCATACCCAAAACCCGATAGCCCATATCCAATTATCCAAACCCACTACCCATTATACCCATTAACCCAACCCAATTATACCTTATATAACCTCAACTTAACCCTAATCTTAATCTAACCTAAGCCCTAATCCCCATCTCCATCTTCCACAGCACCAGGCCGCCCAGCAGCACCTGCTCCTCCTCTACGCCACGCAAGCCTCCCCCTCTGCCATGGCGCACCGGAGCCCCTCTCCCCTTCCCTTTGCTGCCGAGCTCCACCAACGACAGCAGCAGCAGGCCGCACAAGCATCTCCAACCCACAAACCAGCCACGACCGCGGCAGCTACGCTCTCTCTGGCCGAGTGCGCAAGCACAGGCTGGTGCCTCCTTGCATCCAAGCCTCCAATGTCTCTCTATTGGTCACGCACAGCAGCCCACGCGGCAGCACCCATCAGCCAGCAGGCCAACGCCCTCTCCTTGGTTGCATCTTCCATGGGTGAGTTTCATCTTGCCTCTCTTTATTTACATAATATTATAATGTAGATGTGTTTTAGATTGGTGAATATGTGTGCCCCTCTCTATTAATTATGTATGTTATTTTTCTCACCCATGGCTGTGCTCAACATCCAAGGCAAAGGCAAGCCAAGCACTCCTCGATATATCTTACTCCGAGCCATTTTTCGGCTCTCCGTGGATCGCCGTGGATCACCGTCGGCGAGCGCAGACGCACCCACGCCCTTCACGGTGAACTCCTCTATCCAACGACACCCTCCGCGGCCCCGGACGCCTCCGCCAGAGCCTCCGTCGGTGCGCCGCAAATCGGCTCGAGGTTAGTGCTATATTTATTTGTGTGGTGGCAAAAGTGTAATAATGTTGAAGTTATTAAATGTGTGAGGGCAATCTTGTAATAATTGGGAAGTTAATTAAAATGTGTGTTTGTGTGTGCGTGAGTGAGTGTGCTTGATACATGATGTGGATGCATGCATGTATATGCATGTATTTATGCATGAATGTGTACTTTAATCATATATGTGTGTATAGTTTGGTAAATTAATAAGTGGGTCTTAATTAATGGATATGTTTGCATGGGTATGTTTAGTGTATGCAGGAATTATTATGCATAAGGGGTGTGTGTAATTATGGGTACATTTACAAGCATGTGTTATATATATATATATAGAAAAATGTATATCAGCCTGCAGCTGAGAGAACTCTCTCAGCTTGCGGTGACGTGGCTCAATTTTGTCACCCCAGTAAATTGCGGCTCGCTTATAGGAAGAAGTTAAATTACTAAATACCCCTTATGAAAAGCTACTCTTTCGGTAACTTTCGTTATTGTTTATTATTATTTTCCCACAAGACAATTTTTTGACCGCTCGTTGTCAGATTTAGAAAAATAAAAAATTTAGACCAATGATTATTTAAAAATTATAAGAGAATAAAAAACAAATAATTTTTAAAACACTGCCACCAAGGTCGCAGTCATCTACAATACAAATGTAAAAAAACTGCGACCCGAGACGACACAGCGACCCAGGTCGCAGTCATCTACAATACAAATGTAAAAAACTGCGACCCGTTTTGACACTGCGACCAAGGTCGCAGTCATCTACGATACAAATGTAAAAAACTGTGACCCGTTTCGACACTGCGACCAAGGTCGCAGTCATCTACAATACAAATGTAAAAAACTGCGACCCGTTTCGACACTGCGACCAAGGTCGCAGTCATCTACAGTGTACACTGCAAACATAACAAACTGCGACTAGGGAAATTAAAAAACAGATGACGTTAAATACACTGCGACCATGGTTGTATGACACTACAACGAGTATTGAAACAACTGCGACCCGGGACGACACAGCGACCAAGGTCGCAATCATCTACAATACAAATGTAAAAAACTGCGACCCGGGACGACACAGCGACTAAGGTCGCAGTCATCTACAATACAAATGTAAAAAACTGCGACCGTTCGACACTGCGACCAGGTCTGTAAATTTATAATTTTTAAACAATTTTTTAAACAAAATGATCGGGTAAAATTTTAGAGCTGAAATTTTTTTTTGAAAGGCAACTTTTTACATAAGGTAAAAAGATGTGACAGAGGGTATTTTCGGAAGATACAATGTTGACATGACTGACATTAAACTAGGCGGGATTTTTCATCTTTTGTCCGCCAAAATTTATGACAGGTATGTGGCTATGATGTTGCCACGTCTGCCGGCTGAGAAACTTTCTCAGCCTGCCGGCTGAGGTACAGTAACCCCATATATATATATATAAGTGTGGGTATGTATGCATGTAGTATGTATATATAGGCATGTTTATATATACGTATAGTGTTGTGTATGTTTGTATATGTACGTGTGGGATTTACGCGTATGTGTCCGTATGCATGTGTGGTGTTATGTATTTATATTTATTTGTATGTGTTGGTTGCGTGTTCCAGCGTTTCGGAATCATTTGGTGAGATCTGAACCGTTGCAGGAGACCCAGACCCGATCCAAATTCGTGCTCGTTGTGGATCCGATACAATGGTGATTCGAAGACCGATCCATGGGATGAGCCGTAGATCAATACCGGTTCGTGCAGTGAAGACCAGACGACGATTCAGTTCCGAAACCGCGTCATTTCATGTGAGTGTTCGTTCTTGTGTATTTACCATTGTCGGTATGCTTTACATGTTACACTTATCATTTCATGTGACTTTCTTTTATGTTTTACCAGTTTGATTTCTTGTACTACTTCATGAGACATCCATGATTGTTCACTTTAATTACATAGTTGATAGGAACTTGTATCAGTATCTTTTCATGTGTTGGTAGATCGTCATTGTTGGCTTAGGCCTAGTATTGATATACTGTGACCGGACATTACCTTGTAACTGATATAGCTGTGATAAATTCTAAAATATAGATATGTATTAATCTTGAGCATGATGGGTCCTTGATTGAGGTTAGAGATTCATATACTATGTGAAGGGAATTTCAGTCATATTGTTAGATGACATATTTTGATGATAACAAGTATAACATGTACTATTTTGTGTATTTTAGGAAATTGTTAAAAGACTTGATCATGCACACACACAGGTATATTAGTCAACTTGCTTCCTACCCTAGTCGACTTGCTCCTCCCCTAGTCGACTAACTCTTGTTCTAACTGCTGTTTGAGATTCTTATGGATTGAGGACTTTATCCTTAGTTATGATCTTGTCTATAGTTGGATGGATCTGGTTTTGAGAAATAGGTATTGATTGAATTGACCCGACCTGATAGATCTAGATATATATCTGATATGTTACTTGACTTTGGGATCCTGTGATTGACCTTGATAGAGTGAGAGTGTGATAATCTTGATCGAATTGGAATATGAGGATTTGATTATACGTATCAAAACATGTATATTTCAGTTATTGAGATGTGAATATATTGATGACTGAGGATCGGAGTTGATTGTTAGGGTGAGAGAATTGATCACTGATTATTGATATATTGAGACGGTGGTTTATTGTACCAGACTACTCGATATGGATTGATACTTGATGTTCATGATGACTATTGAAATTATGAGTTGGCATATTCATTAGTATTGTATTCAGTACAAGTATGAGATTTTGGGTCGGTTATATATATGAGATCGTATATTGACTAGAGGTGTCTACACTGTTACTGCATTATTTCATGTTACTGAAAGTTACTGGGAAAGGATGGTTTGACCGTAACACCCTGTACAGTCCTATTGTTCATCGTATACACGGTTACTGTTATCGTTCACTGTTACTGATATTGTCCCACTGTGTATACGATTATTGATTGACTGTTACTGTACTGTTATCGTTACTGTCACCGCATCATCCTAGTGTTATAGGTAACATGAGTATTGATTGTTTTACTGAATTCAATAATAAAGTAATTGAACAACTTACACCGGGATTGGGGAAATTGATGGAGGAGACAGCGTCTGTATTTTGGGTGGACCTAGGATACAGTTTGCGTAGCCGACTGAGGATTCCACTGCAGGGTTCCCGGGGGATGACTGACATCCCATCTGTACTGTTATTGTTCCACTATTTTCACAGTGAGATTACTGTTACTGTTACTGAGTACCTAGCGGTACGGCCTGGTTCAGCGTCAGGAAACTGAGGCCATGATCCCGGGTATGTACGGGACCCACTTAAAGCATGGATAAAGTCTCTTCTATTAATTTCAATAACTTAGGACCATGATTGACACGTATAGTAGGCGTAGTATGGGATGCGTCTATTACAGGTGGCAATTGGTGTTCGCTGACATAATAAATGACAATGAACTGTTATAATGTATTGTGACTGACTATAATCACCTGACTGTGCAAATGTATACAATGATAGACATAAGATTATACACCTGGCCTGATGGTATACCAAACTAGTGACATGCTAGGTATTATATACCAGACTAGTGACATGCTAGGTACACATCTAGACATTATCGTTCCCCGTTATAATAACATCAGTTGTTTACAGTTGTTTTACTTGTCTTTTATCTGCACGCGTATTCATGTTATTGTTATTCAGTTTCTTGTTTATCATGTTATTTAGTTATCCTATGTTTGCAGCTATCTTGTTATTATTTTGTGCACATTGTTTATATGCACGAGCAGTCCTCTTTACACACACACTCACCAGGTCGCTTTCTGACGACCCTGGATTTGCACGTCCAGATGTTGGACGTTTTGTTTCTATTGTTTAGGTGTTCGTGTGATCGTGCGCTTCGCGAGGAGCTAGAGTCTCTCTATTGATTCTGGTATTCTCATCTCTCTTGTCTTCCTGTTATTTCCTTATTCTCGATATATCAGATTCAATTGCTATTCTATTTCTTCATTTATATGATATCATGCGTTGATGTTTATATGTCATATTGCAGTGATAATTGATTGATTATGGTGTGGATTTATATGCGTGGATGTTTTCTTGGTATCAGAGTCAGCGACGAGAGTCGGCGACGTATATACGCGAGGAAAATACCCCACATATATACGCTAAGCCTAAAGTAACCTGAAACATGATATAAATCTAACTGTAATAAATTATGATTACTGCAATATCACATATAAGTATCCACGCATGATATCATATAAATGAAGAAATGGAATAGCAACTGGATCTGATATAACAAAAATCAGGAAATAATATGAAGGCAAGAAAGATAAGAATACCGAAATCAAATAGGGAGAAGCTCTATCTCTTCGAGAAGCGTACGGTGTCAACGAATATCTGAACAATAGAAACAAAACGTCTAAAATCTGGACGTGCAAATCTAGGGTCGTCAGAAAGCGACCTGATGAGTGTGTGTAAAGAGGAGAACTCGTGCATATGTTTGCATAAAATAATAACAAGAATAACTGCAGACATAAGATAACTAACTGACATGATAAACAAGCAACTAAATAACAATAACATGAAAAAGAGTGCAGATACAAAAGACAAGTAAAACAAGTGTAAACAACCAACTGATGTCTTGATAACGGGGAACAACTAATGTTTAGATGTGTAACCTAGTATGTCACTAGTTTGATATACCATCAGGCCAGGTGCACAATCTTATATCTATCATTGTATACATTTGCACAGTCAGGTGATTATAGTTAGTTACAATACATTATAACAGTTCATGTCATTTTTATTATCAGCGAACACCAATTGCCACCTGTAATAAACGCATCCCAGACTACGCCTACTACACGTGTCAATCAGGGTCCTAAGTTATTGAAATTAATAGAAGAGACATTATCCATGCTTTAGGTGGGTCCCGTACATACCCGGGACCACGGCCTCAGTTTCCTGGCGCTGAACCAGGCGTACCGCTAGGTACTCAGTAACAGTAACAGTAATCTCACTGTGAAAACGGTGGAATAATAACAGTACAGATGGGATGTCAGTCATCCCCTGGGAACCCTGCAGTGGAACCCTCAGTCGGCTGCGCAAACTGTATCCTAGGTCCACCCAAAATACAGACGCTGTCTCCTCCATCAATTTCCCCAATCTCGGTGTAAGTTGTTCAATTACTTTATTATTGAATTCAGTAAAAACAATCAATACTCATGTTACCTATAACACTAGGATGATGCGGGACAGTAACGATAACAGTACAGTAACAGTCAATCAGTAATCGTATACACGGTGAACAATATCAGTAACAGCGAACAATAACAGTAATCGTGTATACGATGAATAATAGGACTGTACAGGGTGTTACGGTCAAACCATCCTTTCCCAGTAACTTTCAGAAACATGAAATAATACAGTAACAGTCTAGACACCTCTAGTCAATATACGATCTCATATATATAACCGACCCAAAATCTCATACTTGTACTGAATACAATACTAATGAATCTGCTAACTCATAATTTCAATAGTCATCATGAACATCAAGTATCAATCCATATCGAGTAGTCTGGTATAATAAACCACCGTCTCAATATATCAATAATCAGTGATCAGTTCTCTCACCCTATCAATCAACTCCGATCCTCAAGTCATCAATATATTCACATCTCAATAACAGATCCTAAAGTCAAGTAACATATCAGATATATATATCTAGATCTATCAGGTCGGGTCAATTCAATCAATACCTATTCCTCAAAACCAGATCCATCCAACTATAACCAAGATCATAACTAAGGGTAAAGTCCTCGATCCATATGAATCTCAAACAGCAGTTAGAACAAGAGTTAGTCGACTAGGGGAGGAGCAAGTCGACTAGGGTAGGAAGCAAGTCGACTAATATACATGTGTGTGTGCATGATCAAGTCTTTTAACAATTTCTTAAAATACACAAAATGGTACATGCTACACTTGTTATCATCAAAATATGTTATCCAACAATATGACTGAAATTCCCTTCACATAGTATATGAATCTCTAACCTCAATCAAGTACCCATCATGCTCAAGATCAATACATATCTATATTTTAGAATTTATCACAGCTATATCAGTTACAAGGTCATGTCCGGTCACAGTATATATATTAATACTAGGCCTAAGCCAACAATGGCGATCTACCAACACATGAAATGACACTGATACAAGTTCCTATCAACTATGTAATTAAAGTGAACAATCATGGATGTCTCATGAAGTAGTACAAGAAATCAAACTGGTAAAACATAAAAGAAAGTCACATGAAATTATAAGTGTAACATGTAAAGCATACTGACAATGATAAATACACAAGAACGAACACTCACATGAAATGACGCGGTTTCGGAACCGAATCGTCGTCTGGTCTTCACTACACGAACCGGTACTGATCTACGGCTCATCCTATGGATCGGTCTTCAAATCACCATTGTATCGGGTCCACAACGAGCACGAATTTGGATCGGGTCTGGGTCTCCTGCAACGGTCCGGATCACACTAAACGATTCCGAAATGCTGCAACACGCAATCAACACATACAAATAAATATAAATACATGCTTAACACCCACACATGCATATGGACACATACGCGTATACCCACACACGTACATATACAAACATACACAACACTATACATATATATAAACATGTCTATATATACATACTACATGCATACATACCCACACTTATATATATATATATATATATATATATATATATATATATATATATATATAACACATGCTTGTAAATGTACCCATAATTACACACACCCCCTTATGCATAATAATTCCTACATACACTAAACATACCCATGCAAACATATCCATTAATTAAGACCCACTTATTAATTTACCAAACTATACACACATATGATTAAAGTACACATTCATGCATAAATACATGCATGCATCCACATCATGTACCAAGCACACTCACGCACACACAAACACACACATTTTAATTAACTTCCCAATTATTACAAGATTGCCCTCACATATTTAATAACTTCAACATTATTACACTTTTGCCACCACACAAATAAATATAGCACTAACCTCGAGCCGATTTGCGGCACACCGGCGGAGGCTCTGGCGGAGGCGTCCGGGGCCGCGGAGGGTGTCGTTGGATAGAGGAGTTCACCGTGAAGGGCGTGGGTGCGTCCGTGCTCGCCGACGGTGATCCACGGCGATCCAAGGAAAGCCGAAAAATGGCTCGGAGTAAGATATATCGAGGAGTGCTTGGCTTGCCTTTGCCTTGGATGTTGAACACGGCCAATGGTGAGAAAAATAACACACATAATTAATAGAGAGGGGCACACATATTCACCAATCTAAAACACATCTACATTATAATATGTAAATAAAGAGAGGCAAGATGAAACTCACCCATGGAAGATGCAGCCAAGGAAAGGGTGTTGGTCTGCTGGCTGATGGGTGCTACCGCGTGGCTGCTGTGCGTGACCAATAGAGAGACATTGGAGGCTTGGATGCAAGGAAGAGGCACCAGCCTGTGCACTCGGCCAGAAAGAGGGTAGATGCCGCGGTCGTGGCTGGTTTGTGGGCTGGAGATGCTTGTGCGGCCTGCTGCTTTCGTTGGTGGAGCTCGACAGCAAAAGGAAGGGGAGAGGGGCTCCGGTGCGCCATGGCAGAGGGGGAGGCTTGCGTGGCGTAGAGGGGGAGCAGGTGCTACTGGGGCGGCCTGGTGCTGTGGAAGATGGAGATGGGGATTAGGGCTTAGGTTAGATTAAGATTAGGGTTAAGTTGAGGTTATATAGGGTATAATTGGGTTTGGGTTAATGGGTATAATGGGTAGTGGGTTTGGATAATTGGATATGGGCTATCAGGTTTTGGGTATGGAAAGATAAAAGGATAATGAAAACATAAAAGAGATGGGTTCAAATGTTGGGCTTCTAGGTTAGGCTAGGAAACATGAAAAGAAAGAAATAAAAGAGAAAAAGATAGAAGTCAATGGACTTGAGGAAAAATGAAAGGAAAATAACAAGAAACTAGTCACACTCATGATAATAATAATAATAAAAATAATATATCAAGGATAATACATACATATGCTTATAAGTACACATATTTGTATGGGCACAAATCATAAACATACATACAGTATATGTATACACACGTACTTACACACATATCATGTAAATTAATCAACAATAATGAATAATAGTTAATTCAAATAATAACTAAAATATTACCACAGTATATTAGCTAGGGGATATTACAAGATTTCAAGTTTTCAACATGTAACAAACTAATGATGATGATTTATTTCATGAAATAAGACGGGAATACGAAAATAGGTGAGTTAAAATCATAACCCTCAATAGTATCTTGGCAGATGTTAAAGTGATGAAATAATGCCATGGTTATTATTAATTATAGATAGAATTTCTTAATCAGGAAGGATAAAAATTAACAGAGCACAAAAGTGATGAACACCCTTCTTAATCATTCATTGCTACTTGCTAAAATTAGGGACTATAATAAACAGAGGTCATAGACTCATAATAAGAAACTGAACTTGTCACTGAATTACAACTAATTCCTATGAATTATGTTCTTTTGCAGACACTGCTGCCAAAAACACCTGAGTTGCTGGATTTGGAACAGAAAAAGATGATACCCGGATCAGATTCAGTAATGCGTGTAAATCAAACCAATTGAAGAAATAAAAATGTAAAAAAAAATCTCAAACTGCGATGGCATTTTGCACTGAAGTGGTTCAAAGAGTCGGGTACGGTATCTATAGTCTGATGTTTTTCGAAAAATAATTGTGATGCGTCCTTGGTCTGCAATGGCATTTTTGCACTGAAGTGGTCTCAAAGGTCAGGTCTGTATATGCTGCCTGATGGTTAACAATCAATGATTTTCCTGAGAATCAAGAAAGCAAGAATTGCAAGGGTAAGATGAAGAAGACAACCCCAATGCGAAAACAAAACAAAAGAACAGAACAAAACATAACATAAAGAGAAAAAGAAATGGAATTCTCAACCTTTACTCATTTAAACAATGATTATTACTTTAAATCACAATTGGGTCGTTGGAATCATCAAACGCTTGGATAATAATCCGATCGGATGGCCCGCATTCACGGTTCACATCGACCCCCAAAAAATGGAACACAAAATTAAATCACAGGAAGAAGAAATCGGAAGAAGAAAGAAGAGAAAAGGACCTCTTTTTCGTTGTCTGATTTTTTTGAAAAATAATTGTGATGCGTCCTTGGTCTGCAATGGCATTTTTGCACTGAAGTGGTCTCAAGGTCAGGTCTGTATCTGCTGCCTGATGGTTAACAATCAATGATTTCCCTGAGAATCAGAAAGCAAGAATTGCAAGGGTAAGATGAAGAAGACAACCCCAATGCGAAAACAAAACAAAAGAACAGAATATAACATAACATAAAGAGAGAAAGAAATGGAATCTCAACCTTTACTCATTTAAACAATGATTATTACTTTAAATCACAATTGGGTCGTTGGAATCATCAAACACTTGGATAATGATCGATCGGATGGCCCGCATTCACGGTTCACATCGACCCCCAAAAACGGAACACAAAATTAAATCACAGGAGAAGAAATCGGAAGAAGAAAGAAGAGAAAAGGACCTATTTTTCGTTGTCTGATGTTTTTTGAAAAATAATTGTGATGCGTCCTTGGTCTGCAATGGCATTTTTGCACTGAAGTGGTCTCAAAAGTCAGGTCTGTATCTGCTGCCTGATGGTTAACAATCAATGATTTCCCTGAGAATCAAGAAAGCAAGAATGCAAGGGTAAGATGAAGAAGACAACCCCCAATGCGAAAACAGAACAAAAGAACAGAACAAAACATAAACATAAAGAGAAAAAGAAATGGAATTCTCAACCTTTACTCATTTAAACAATGATTATTACTTTAAATCACAATTGGGTCGTTGGAATCATCAAGCACTTGGATAATGATCCGATCGGATGGCCAGCATTCACCGGTTCACATCGACCCCCAAAAAACGGAACACAAAATTAAATCACAGGAAGAAGAAATCGGAAGAAGAAAGAAGAAAAGGACCTCTTTTTCATTGTCTGATGTTTTTTGAAAAATAATTGTGATGCGTCCTTGGTCTGCAATGGCATTTTTGCCCTGAAGTGGTCTCAAAGGTCAAATCTGTATCTGCTGCCTGATGGTTAACAAACAATGATTTCCCTGAGAATCAAGAAAGCAAGAATTGCAAGGGTAAAAGATGAAGAAGACAACCCCAATGCGAAAACAAAACAAAAGAACAGAACAAAACATAACATAAAGAGAAAAAAGAAATGGAATTCTCAACCTTTACTCATTTAAACAATGACTATTACTTTAAATCACAATTGGGACGTTGGAATCATCAAGCACTTGGATAATGATCCGATCGGATGGCCCGCATTCACCGGTTCACATCGACCCCCAAAAATGGAACACAAAATTAAATCACAGGAAGAAGAAATCGGAAGAAGAAAGAAGAAAAAAGGACCTCTTTTTCGTTGTCTGATGTTTTTTGAAAAATAATTGTGATGCGTCCTTGGTCTGCAATGGCATTTTTGCACTGAAGTGGTCTCAAAGGTCAGGTCTGTATCTGCTCCCTGATGGTAAACAATCAATGATTTCCCTGAGAACCAAGAAGCAAGGTAAGATGAAGAAGACAACCCCAATGCGAAAACAAAACAAAAGAACAGAACAAAACATAACATAAAGAGAAAAAGAAATGGAATCCTCACCTTTACTCATTTAAACAATGATTATTACTTTAAATCACAATTGGGTCGTTGGAATCATCAAGCACTTGGATAATGATCGATCGGATGGCCCGCATTCACCGGTTCACATCGACCCCCAAAAAATGGAACACAAAATTAAATCACAGGAAGAAGAAATCGGAAGAAGAAAGAAGAGAAAAGGACCTCTTTTCGTTGTCTGATGTTTTTTGAAAAATAATTGTGATGCGTCCTTGGTCTGCAATGGCATTTTTGCACTGAAGTGGTCTCAAAGGTCAGGTCTGTATCTGCTGCCTGATGGTTAACAATCAATGATTTCCCTGAGAATCAAGAAAGCAAGAATTGCAAGGTAAGATGAAGAAGACAACCCCAATGCGAAAACAGAACAAAAGAACAGAACAAAACATAAACATAAAGAGAAAAAGAAATGGAATTCTCAACCTTTACTCATTTAAACAATGATTATTACTTTAAATCACAATTGGGTCGTTGGAATCATCAAGCACTTGGATAATGATCCGATCGGATGGCCAGCATTCACCGGTTCACATCGACCCCCAAAAACGGAACACAAAATTAAATCACAGGAAGAAGAAATCGGAAGAAGAAAGAAGAGAAAAGGACCTCTTTTTCATTGTCTGATGTTTTTTGAAAAAATTGTGATGCGTCCTTGGTCTGCAATGGCATTTTTGCACTGAAGTGGTCTCAAAGGTCAAATCTGTATATTTGGTTCTGGTGGATTAATTTTTTTAAGAAAATATTATCAAAGAATAATTGATAAAGTTTAGACTAGGTTTGGATGAATTATTGTTGATTGAAACAACTAATGCGCGCGCACGGAGTGGGGGAGAGGGGGGGGGGGGAAGAGTTTACTATACTTATAGTATTTTAAGTATTTTTATAAGTTTCAGATAATTAATTATCATAACTTACTTGGTTGTAGTCCTTTTTTTTAATGTTTATGGTAAAAGGCCAGGAGGGTCATTTTCCAAGCCGATGTGGCTCATACATATTGGCATCAGACAAGCTCTGAACCTTGTTTTCTGTTCAAGATGCAGAGTGTACAAAATTGTCCCTCATTTACAATAGTGGGTGGGATTTAAATTACGTGCCGCAAACTTACTCGCTGATAGGATTTGAGTCAAATTAAGTACCCTGCACTCCCCTCTTTAAGTACCATAAACTTCTGCACTAATAGGATTTGAAACCAAAGTTTTGAGGGAAAAAAATTAAAACATGAAACTTCCTACCGAGTAGTGTTATTGTGCTCCAACGCATTTAGACAACCAAAAACTAAGAAATATCTTTTACAACATGATTACATACACATCAAATGCATTGAAAAAATCTTTTTGTTCTTCCTTTCAACAAATGTCTGTTTTGAAACTTCTGTGGCCAGTTGATACTTGGGTAAAACACATTAGAAGCACTAATTTTCTTTTAGGCTTTTAGCAGAGTTTGAATACAGTAGAATCAACAACTGATGGTGATTTTCAATTTTAAGGTCTAAATATTGCACAATCAAATACTTGACATTATTAATTTCAGTAATTGCAAGGGGAAGATGAAGAAGACAACCCCAATGCGGAAACAAAAGAAAGGAACAATCAAAACATAACATAAAGAGAAAAAGAAATGAAATTCTCAATCTTTACTCATTTAAACAATGATTATTACTTAATTAACAATTGGGTCGTTGGAATCATTAAGCACTTGGATAATGATCCGATCGGATGGCCATGAGAAGCCGCATTCAGGTATTCACCTGTTCACATCGACCCAAAAACGGAACACACCCATCGCAACAAAAACGAAATCAAAATAAAATCACAGGAAGAAGAAAGAAGAGAAAAAGGACCTCTGTTTCGTTGTACATAGGGATTTGGACAAGAACAATTGGGTAATTAGCAGAATTTCCCATCTCCAGATCCATGGCGATCACGGCGCCTTGATTCGCTTGTATCCAGATCTCGAGAAAGGGGTTGGTTTCTTCTTGATTTGGGTTAGGGTTTAGGATTTTGGTTTTGGGTTTCAGAGAGAGGGAAGGGGGTGCTGTTTAGAAAGGGGAGGCATTTATTATCAACGAGGCTGAGTGGGCATTAATCTAACTGTTAGCTAAATTAGCTTCATGGTTAGCTAACAATCTCTCTGTCATCGAATCGGACTCGGACTCGGACTCGAACAGATTGCAAAGCTGATTGCCCAACGGCTTTTTTGACTTACTATTTTGGGGTTTTAGCACATACGCCTTTTTCTTTTGAGAATTACATATTTCTTTGTATGGCTTGTGTTTTTGATTTGTTTTGCAAATATACTCTTTTATTAACCGTTGTTCAATGAAAAATGAATTTATGCTGAATTTTTAACAAATTAATCATATTTGAATTAATTCTTATAGTTTACAGCATGATATCTTAGATCTATTTTATCAATATTATTGCTTTTTTATTAATCATTTTCTTTTTATTGATCCATATTAATTTTAGTTTAATTAACTAGTACAATTATTTCTTTTTGAATAGCATTGAGCTCTATAACTTAGTCATTTTCTTATCTTCTAAAAATTAAGTAAACCATATTTCAATTTCTTAAATTTATTTACTCAATTTTCATTGACGTTTAATTGATAAAGGACACGTTTGCATGTACTCAAAAAAAAAAAAAAAAGGCGTGTATTGAAATATGCATAAGACAAGGTCAAATATATTAATTTTTTTAGAAAACATATGGTATATATATTTGGAAAACACTATTTTTATGAGAAAGAACGTAACCAGCATATTGGTATATATTCTAGAAACCACTTTCATTTTATTAAGTAAGAACGTAACCAGGTCTTGAACTTGAGAACTCATTACAACCTAGCCACTTGTTTTACCACTTGCTGTCTTGAATCAAAATCCCGCATAATCCAAACACGTGTGTTTACCACTAAGCCATTCTCAATGACACGGATGTTTTGACTCATTAGCTTGGTAGTTCATTTTAGTACAACTAGATAAACGAGGAAAAAACTCAAAATCTTTTAAGTCTTTTATATGCCAAGAATAACATTGTTCCATTTCAATAAAAGTAGGTTGCTAAAATGAAGAGGGAATTTATCATGTCCTTCTATTTTTACAATATTTACATATTTATCCTTCTTTTAATTTTCCTATATCTCCTTATGTTTTTGAATTAGTTTGAATGTATGCATTTAGGTTAGCTTAGAGTTAACGGGCCCCAATTAATAAAGATTGGATAAATTTACCATTACTATCATGAACTTTCTTAGTTTTCGCAATTTACTATCATGAACTTCTAAATTTTCAATCTTTTGAAAAAATCATTTCCTTTCAACACCCAAACTTTATTAACTATGACTGTAAAATGACCTCAATGTTCTTCCTCTCACTTTAAATTAAACCAAAAGGCCCCTCATGTTTTTCCTTCCCTACAAAACTACCTCTCACTCATCATAACATGTGGGTCCCACATGTCATTCTTTTTTCCCTGGTTTTTCTTTAACCTCTCCCTCTCTTTCTTCTTCAACTTACAAACTCATGAAAAATAGAGAAAAAGAAAAAAACAACCCATCACATGGACAATCCCCTCCCATCTCATCCACCCACTCCCATCTTCTCCCTTCTCCCATCTCATCTCCCACCACCACCATCTCGTTCCTATTCTCATTAATCTTTTCATGATTGTGACTTTCTCCCTCCTCTCATATCTCATTATCTGCCACCTTATCTGTTTCCTTCTCCTATCTCATCCACCCCTCCCCTATCTCCTATCTCATTCACCCACCAGCCTCATTTACTACTCCTTCCATCTCATCCTCCCCCCATACACACACACACAAACTAACAACCCACCAAACCCCCCCCCCCCCCCCCCCCCCCTCCTTCTCACTCTCTTCCCTCAACCTATAGGGTGTTGGATAAATGCACCAAAAAGAAGACTAATCATGTGCTAATCATATGAATAACAAAGTAAAAAATTATAACTAAAACAAAAAAGAAACACGTGGTTTATACGTGCAAAGAGCAAGGATATTTTCATCATATTTGATCACATGATTAGCACGTGCTAACTCTACAACGGTCAACTAACGGAAGATAGTTTTTGATAATTTTAAGATTTTTTTAGGTGTTATTTGGAATTTAGAGTAGGCGGTAATATTTTGGGGAAAATAGGAAAGTTTATGATAATATTGAAAAATTAGCCATAAAGATTCAAAACAGATTAATCAGAAACAATATAACAAACTTTTGCCACTAAGACCTGGCTCAGTGTAAAAATATTGATTGAAAAATAGGAGATCTCAAGTTCAAGATTAGGTTACAACCTTTGTTTAAAAAAAAGAAAAAAAAATCTAACAAAATTTTATAATGTGACTAGTTTACCCTCCACACGTCTAGATGTTATTGTTATCTCTTTGTTCTTGCCTCTCATTTGCCTTCTCCTTTAATCTTGTCCTTGTTGTCAAGTCTCAACTCATCATCGGAATTATTCTAACCTCTACCAGCTGATCTTTACCAGCCCGACAAGTTTCGGGTATCGGTAGAGGATTCTCAACAATTCTATCCTTACATTCTGAATGAAAATCACCTTTAACATCAACAGTGAGATGGGTGAACAAAAACAAGATGACCAAGGCACCAATCGCGCAGTATTCACAACTAATCATATTTGTGTGGACACTGACATGGTGGTGGAGAGCCATGCAGCTAGGAACATGAGAGGTTTGTAGTCACTGATGTGGAAGGCCTTGCATGAAGATGGCTTTGCCCCCTTGTGATCCTAATTAGACGAATTCAACAAATTACAATCAAGAGCAAAGAAGAGCTTTAGATTTGTTTACTGCCGAAGCCCTTTCAAAGCATTCATAAGCTTGAGAATATCAGTACATGAGTTCGAGGGTACCTTACCCTTGCAGATCAGGCATTAACATAACTTGTTTTCAATTTTGAGAGCTGGTTTGTAGTCTCTAACAGAGAGATTTTCTTTTTCAGAGAGAGGAAGATAAGGTATAAAGAAAGAGATCACATGGTTTTTATAAGGAGAAAACATTCGATAAACATTTACTAGTTGTAAAATGGCACTTTTGTATTTATGTTATTTCCATCAATGTCTGTTACATATTAACACAAAAAGGATATATACAAAATTAATTCAAAAAAGAAGGACATAGGAAAATAAAGATAAGACGAGAAATATGAAACATTACATAAACCAAACCATATATATGGTAAAAAGCCTTGAAATAATAAAAATAAAGATAAATAGTAATAAAATACCGGCATGAAAAGAACTTACATTTATTGTAACACCCCGCTCCCCGAATACGTACTTAGTTGCGTATTCATATTTTCTGATCGTATTTTTCGATTTACTTTCCGTATTTGTTTTTGTATTATGAATTCCTTATATGATTGTTTTGCCTTGGATTCGGATTTGTGAACTCGGAGTAAGCCCTAGTCTGAACCGGGAACTCGATCCTAGTGAATTGCTCGATTGGCCTTTTCGCTATTCCGATTTGACCGATTTCAGTTTTAAACATCGTTTTCTAATATTTTAGATTTTCTATGATTTTCTGAAATTTTCCTGAATTAAGTTGAAATTCTTCAAAACCGGGGTCGACCGATACGACAGAGCGATTCTCGGATTTTTAATTAACAAACGGAGTTGAATTTCAAGAAACGGCTTTCCTGTAACTTCTTAAAATTTCATTTTCTATCTAAATACTTTTTCTGAGAATTTTCTAAATTTATCAAAATTCTACTGGAGTTGGTGTCGGCCAGTGTCACTGGTTGATTCCAGGAATTTTAATTTACAATTGGAATCAAATTTCTGAATTCTGCTTTCATATTACTTCTTAAAATTATA
Source organism: Agave tequilana (assembly GCA_038442645.1). Lineage (NCBI taxonomy): Eukaryota > Viridiplantae > Streptophyta > Magnoliopsida > Asparagales > Asparagaceae > Agave > Agave tequilana. The sequence goes on from JAVJIF010005289.1 coordinate 39,683, forward strand.
TTTTCTTCTTTCAGACATTTTTTTGGGATTTTTCAGATTTTATCAAAATCTGGCCGACCCGGTGTAGACCGGTATTGACCGTTGACTTCAGGATTTTTATTTTGAAAATGAGATTGAATTTCTGAAAACCGATTTCATCAAAAATCTTTATATAATATTTATTATTTTTGAGAATTTTTGGGAGGCTTTCCAAGCTACTTAAATTTTTGGACTTTTTTCGGAGTTTTCGTTGTTTTCCCAGATACCGGAATTTTATCCAGATATTCCACTTTTCTCTTTTTCCCATTTTCTCTCTCCTTTCTCAAACGCGAGTTTCACCAACCCACATTTAATGTTGAGATGTGCTCTCCATACTGCACTTAATACTTGTCCTGCAAAGTCAATTTTGAACCATGCCTTTTTGTCTTATCCAAATGCAAACTCGCGTTTATCCTCCTTGGACGCGGATTTTATTTCCGCGTCCAGTTCTTCTTGACTAAACGCAACCAACCATTTTGGTGAGACGCAGGCCAATTGGGTGCGTTCTCTTTTGTTTTATATGGGGATGGCAACATATTATAATCATTTCCTCCATTATATATTAACCCCCACTCCTTCTCTCTCTTCCACTTTTTCTCTTCTTCTTCTTCATTCCCTGCAACGAACCAGCAAGCTTATGGCAGCCCTTGCCTCACTTGGCCACCCATTTCTCCACCATTTTCCCTCCATTTTCACCACAAATTCCACCACCACCTCATTCTCCTCCATCTCCTCCTTCATTTCAACACCAACAACACCATAACCCATCTTTCCACCTTCTTCTTCCTCATTTCTTCACCATGAACCCATTAAGCTCCAAATTTTCACCACCCTCTCCACCACCTTATACTCCATCTTGGCCACCATCGACCATGCCATCTTCTTCTCCTCGTCATGCTCTTTCCGACGAGCTATAGCTTCGCTCTCCGAAGCCTCGTTTCCAGAACTCCAACTTTTGATTTTGAACTACACTTGCACCCCACTATTTGCTTGGGCTTGGGCTTGGCCTACCGGATTCCGGCAATCTCCGGCCACCTCCGGCCGCCGCCGGCGACCACCGGCCATGGCCGGCTACCACCCCATCATCTTCTCTAAGGGCCGGCCACCTCCATTGGATTGGGGCCGAGCTCTTCTTCGTCGGTAACATCTCCGATGATTATTCCGGTAATCGTTTACGATTATTCCGGTAATCATTTAGGTGACAATTGCAACGACAACACAACGTGACCACCACCATCTTCACTTCCACCATCATTATACCATCACAATACCACCTCCATCTCTTTTGCTTCAACCACCAACAAAATCACCTTTCCCTTCCTCTCTGTTTGATTGCTAATGCGTCTGCCCACTTTCCCGCGTCTGCCCACTTTCCCGCATCTGCAACCCCGCGTCTTCATCCTCACTTTACTGATTCATCCTTCTCCTCCTCTTTTTAATATATAATCGCGTGGTTACTTAAATTCTGGAACTTGGGATTTCCCGGTGTTACTTAAAGTTTTAGGCGAGTGTTCTCGCCTTCCTTCAGATTTTCCTACTTTGTCACGATTGACTATTATTATATCATTTTCCTGGCACACATGCATGCATCATTCTACTACTGGATACTTACCCCGCAATATCATATTGATACCTGACTTTAGATTGTCACATTTACGGGAATCTTGTACTTTCTATCCTGGATTATATGCGGTGACTTGAAATGACAATACTCATGACTCTTTAACTCCTGATCTTGCCAGGCACTTGCTTTCCCGTAAATTGATAATTAAATAATAAATCATAAAAAGGAACAACTTGCATTGGGTCGGGGGAAACTTGCGGCTATCAATATGTGTTCGTGTTTACAGTGGTATTAGGCATGTTGTGCAACTAAAACTTCCGGTCTGATCTGTGGGCCTCCAGGCGACCGAGGGGAGTGCTGGCTCCCTCCTTCTTGGTACCATCTTGATAAGGGCATTCTATAAGACCCTCATGTAGGCCTTGCGGCCGGTTCCATGCACCAGCAATGGAACGTCCTGGACCGTGGTCCCGGGCATGTACGGGACCCACTGTAAACATTATTCGTTGATACCCCCGTTGGTTTCCAATAACAATCTTGCTTTACTCAGATGTGGATATATGTGTGCTGGGACGCTAGTTCACATATCTAGACATCGGGGTAGGACGAGTAATAATAATGATAAAAGATGCCAGCTATGAATCTGTGGTATGCCTTGCCATATTTGCTTGCACTAGATTTTACTTCGGCTTTCCGGTTTTATGCTTATTATACTATACCTGTTCATATCCTGCTTTCTACTTGTATTCTATCTCTCCTGTCTCCTGCTCTTATCTAATCATACTATGAGTCTTCCCTACTTGATATCATATGTTGTATATCTACTTGCTCCTGTATGCCTGTGCCTACGACACGGTTTTCATGTTTATGGTTCAGACTTATCAATACACATGTGCTTATCCATGCTCGCCATCTGGCTTTTGCATCACCACTCGCCTGGGGAGTTCTGACTCCTCTGGATCCTCATGTCCAGGTCCTAGAGCTTGGAGAATGTCGGAGCTTGGAGCGTGTGGATTCTCCCAGTTGCTGATCAGAGTGGCGCAGCGGTAGTGTGGATCTCCAGCAGACCATCTGTAGCTCCATCCTTCCTGGCCCCCTTGTTCGGCTCTAGAGTTTTCCTGTTATGACTCTGAGTCTCCATATTGTACTATTCATACTTGTACATCTACTTGTATTCTCGCATTTGCGCCATATTGGTGATGTAATATTCTTGTAATATTTATCACTTCCTGTGATAACTTTGTAACTGTACTCATGTGTTGGAATATATAATGCACCACGTGCTTTCGCACTCTGATTCTTGCCTGTACTGATGCTTAGCGTATATACGTGAGGGTATTTCTGACCCGCGTATATACGTCGCAGTAACGTCTCCGTTCCCGCAGGTTCGGGCGTTACATTTATGATGACACACAGGTAAAGAAAAGAACAGAATGAGTCTAATAGTGTCTAATTAGCATATGCCCAGTATTTAGAAATAAGTCTAACAGTGTCAACAAATAATTATTGTTTCAAATCATTGTAACCAGACCACAAAAGAACACATTTATCACTAATATATAATTAAATTACGACACATGTTTGTTCACAGATGATGTGCTTGGAAAATTACCACTTGATTCATATACAACTTGAACATACTGGCCACAAATGTTATTATTACGAGTTGATGACTATGAGAGCTTTTTCAACATCCTTAACTAATACAAATTTGGGAACATATATGTGAACAATAATAATCGTAAATGTAACACCCCGCTCCCAAAATACGTACTTAGTTGCGTATTCGGATTTTTCGATCGTATTTTTCGATTTACTTCCTATATTTTTTTTGTATTATGAATTATTTCTATGATCGTTTTGTCTTGGATCCGGATTCACGGACTCGGAGTCAGCCCAGTCTGAACCGAGGACCCGATCCTAGGGTATTACTCGATTTGGTCTTTCTGGTATTTAGATTTGACCGATTTTAGTTTTAGATATCATTTTTCAATATTTTAGATTTTCTATGATTTTCTGAAATTTTCCTGAATTAAGTTGAAAATCTTTAAAACCGGTGTCGACCAGTGCCGCTGACCGACTCCCGGATTTTTAATTTATAAACCGATTGGAATTACTAGAAGTGCCTTTTTACATTATTTCTTAAAACCACATTTCCTATCTAAATACTTTTTCTGAGGATTTTATGAATTTATGAAAATTCCACCGGATTCGGTATCGGCCAGTATCGCTGGTTGATTCCAGGATTTTTAGTTTACAATTGGAATTGAATTTCTAAATTCCGCTTTCACTTTACTTCTTAAAATCATATTTTATTCTTTAATACATTTTCTGAGATTTTACGGAATTTATCAAAATCCGGCCGACCCGGTGTAGACCGGTATCGGCGGTTGACTTCCGGATTTTTAATTTGAAAACGGGATTTTATTTCTGAAAACCGATTTCATATTATTTCTCAGGATGACGTTTTCTACCTCTGGGTATTTTTGGAGATTTTTCCGGAACAGTCGATATTTCGCGACCATATTATAATATTATTATTTTATCAAATCTTTTACTTTCTTTCTTTCTTTCTTTTCTTTTCTTTTCTCCCACCAAATCCAGCCCACTCCCCTCCACGTGGCCACATCCCATCACCACACCCCCTCTCTCATCAATCCCATCCCTCATCATCACCCCCCTTTTTCCTTTTCTTTTTCTTTTCTTTTTCTTTCTTTCTTTTTCTCTTCTCCTCATTTTTCTTTCTTCTTCTTTTCTCCATGAGAGGCCAGCACCCAACCGGCCACCACCACCTCCGGCCACCTCGACGCCGGCGAGGAGGTCCCCCCTAACTCCGGTGGCCGCGCCTCCTCACCACCATCACCAACAACCCCACCATTTCCATCCTCCTCAAAAATCATCACCATCTCAACCTTCCTCTTCCTCTTCATCATCTTCAAAATCAACCACCTCCACCACCATCTTCTCCACCCAAACTCCACCCCTACAACACCCAACTCCTCCTCCTCTTCCCATCTCCTCCAATTCCTCCACCGCCACAAAACTCCCCCCCTTTTTCCCCTCTTTACCTTTTGGGGTGGCCGGCCCCACCCCGGGCATGGGCGCCGCCGGCGGCCGTGGCCGGCCAGGGGGCCCACCTGGGCCCCCTGTGCGTCTGCTGTGGAGGGGGCAACAGCCCCCCTCTCTTTTTCCTCTGTTGGAGGGGGGGCAAAGCCCCCTCCCTTTCTCTGTTGAGGGGGCAACTGCCCCCTCTTCCTCTTTCTCCTCTCCTGGGGAGTGGCCGGCGCCACTCCCCGCCGGTGGCCGGCGCCGCTGCCTGGCCGGCGGCCAGGCAGAGCGCCCCCAGAGGGGGCGCTGTGTGTGAGCAGAGGGGGCAACAGCCCCCTTCTCTCTGTCTCTCTCTCTCCTCTCTCCCAACTCTCTCTCTCTCTCTCTCACCTGCCCAATCTCTCTCTCTCCTGGACTTTCTCTCTCCTCTCTCTCTCTCTCTCTCCTACCCTCTTCTCTCTCTCTTCTCTCTCTCCTCCCATTACAAGCTCTCTCTCTAGATTCTCTCTCCTCTCTCTAACTCACTCTTTCTCTCTCTAGATTCTCTCTCTAGGAATCTCTTTCTCTCTCCTGTACTGTCTCTCCTTATCTCCCTGTCTCTCTCTGATAATTACTGACGCGGATCTCATCCCCGCGTCCAGTCAACTCCTTAACGCGAGTCTTCGCGAACTTGACATCTATTTAACGCGGCCTTCGCGTTCTTGTATTGACGCAGCGCGGAGTTCAGGCCCGCGTCTGTGTCCCTCTCGTGTCGACACGACGCGGAGATAATACCCGCGTCTGTGTTCTCCTCGTGCCCTGACTTGAACGCGGGTCTCGAACCCCGCGTTTGTGGCTTCTACGCAACGCGACTCCCGCGTCTGTGATTCCCGCGTCTGCTATTCCCGCGACGCGACTCCCGCGTCTGCGACCCCCGCGTCTCACTCGCATAACCTGCGTCTCCCTGTGCACTCTCTCTTCCCTTATACTTCACTCTCTAGGTTTCTCTCTCTAGCTACCTCCTTCTCTCTCTAACTCTTTCTCTCTCCTCTTCACTTTCTCTCTCTTCATAATTATATATTATTTTATGGCGCGTGCGCGAGTTTCATGGATTTCAGAGTTTTCGGCCTTTCCGGTGATTTAGGCGAGTGTCCTCGCTCTCGCCTCCATTTGGGTTCCCCGCTTCGTCGGGTCGATATGTATTTTATTCCATGTTTTCATGTATTTTGTATTGGGCTGAGTCCCTGTATCTGTGTATGGCCGAGTGCCAGTGACTGGACATGTATTGCTCTGTGACGAATGCTTGTATTAGGGTAGTTTCATTCTTGTACATATGCCATGCCTGTGATGTATTGTACTGCTTTATACTATGCGTGGCCGACCCTTCAGCCTCCGGTCACTCACTATCTCGAAAGAGACGTGATTGGGACCGTCAGGTTTCTCTGGACCCTTCAGCCCTCCGGTCTCTCACTATCTCAAAGGAGACGTGATTGGGACCGTCAGGTTTCTCAGCTCCGTCTGGTGAGCATACTTAGCGCTCAGTGCTTTATTCACTAAATTCGTTTAGGCGAGTTGCTGCCGGATTTTCTACTCGTATCTTAAACCGAGTTGTCCCGGTAACCTCGCAGAGCGCATTAGTGTCTAAACTCTGTTCGCTGCCTGTGCCTCCAGCTTGTTCAGCTCCGCCTGGTTATCATGATTAGCGTCCAGCGTTTTACCACTAGATTCGTCTAGGCGAGATGCTGCCGGATTTTCTACTCGCACTTTAAGCCGAGTCGTCCCGGTAATCATGCCAGACGCTCCAGTGTTAAATACTGTTTGCTGTCTGTACACTCCAGCTTGCTCAGCTCCGCTTGATTGTGCTCAGCTACTATTCTATCACATACTATGTATTTACCTGATATGTTAACACTTGACATGCCATGCCCTTGCTTCATACTTGTCATTTTCATGCTACTATTTAACACCTGTTTGTACCACCTGATAACTGTTGTGTTATCGCCTAATACTAGACATGATACTACTTGGCAAGGCCCCTTGTTATGATATGACTTGCCACTGGATTATTATCAATCTCTTGACATGACTTGTTACCTGCCAAATATCATCCTCCTGTCATGCTATCACTTGACACCCGGCGTGATATACTTGACCTGTGATTATCTCATTTACGGGAATACTATACTTGTTATCCTGCATTACATGCAGTGACTTGAATCTTATACTTGTTATCCTGTATTATATATACAGTGACCTGACTCTAAAGTACTCATGTACTCCTGAACTCCTGATCCTGTCTTGTACCTGCTATTCCCGTAAATTTGATAACTACATAATAAATTATAAAAAGGAACAACTTGCATCGGGTCAGGGAAACTTGCGGCTATCAATATGTGTTCGTGTTTACAGTGGTACTAGGCATGTTGTGCAACTAAAACTTCCGGTCTGACCTGTGGGCCTCCAGGCGACCGAGGGGAGTGCTGGCTCCCTCCTTCTTGGTACCATCTTGATAAGGGCATGATATAAGACCCTCCTGAGGCCTTGCGGCCGGTTCTATACACCAGCGATGGAACGTCCTGGGTCGTGGTCCCGGGCATGTACGGGACCCACTGTAAACATAGTTCGTTGATACCCCCGCTGGTTTCCAATAACAACCTTGCTTTACTCGGATGTGGATATATGTGTGCTGGGACGCTAGTTCACATATCTAGACATCAGGGTAAGACGAGTAATAATAATAATAAAAGATGCCAACCATGGATCAGTTGTATGCTTTGCCGAGTTTGCTTTCATCGGGTTTTACATCGGATTTCCGGTTTTATGGTTATTATTATATTTGCTGCTCATACCCTGCTTTACCACTTGTATCCTATTCCACCAGTCTCCTGATCTTGTCTTATCATACCACGAGTACTTCCTGCTTGATATCACTTATCATGTCTACTTGCTCCTGCATGCTTCTGCTCACGACACGGTTTTCAATGCATGTTTATAATTTGGTTTTATCGATACACTTGTACTTATCTCAGCACGCCATCTGGCTTTTGTATCACCACTCGCCTGGGGAGTTTCATTTGACTCCCCTAGATCCTCATGTCCAGGTCATGGAGCTTGGAGCGTGTGGATTCCCCTAGTTGTTGATCAGAGTGGCGCAGCTGAAGCATGGATCCTCAGCAGACCGTCTGAAGCTCTATCCTTCCAGGCCCCCCTGTGTGCCTCTCGAGTTTTTCTTTTGTAAACTCGTGAGTGCCTGGGTAATGTTCATACTTGTACATCTCTTTGTAATCTCGCAATTGCGCATATCAGTGATGTAATATTCATGTAATATTGGAACACCTCTGGTGATAACTTTGTAATTGTACTCATATGTTGGAATGTATAATGCACCACTTGCTTCTGTACGCTGATTCTTACTTGTACTGATGCTTAGCGTATATACGTGAGGGTATTTCTGACCTGCGTATATACGTCGCAGTAACGTCTCCGTACCCGCCGGATCGGGGCGTTACAGGGTGGTATCAGAGCCTAGGCTCTACATCCTCAGTACGTCCAGATGGCAAATTAATGGTAAAGAAATTTGCAACTGGAATGCTTGAGTCTTGGTTATACACTCCAACTACAAGTACAGAGTTATCTATTCTTGATCATCCTTCCTTTGATTCCTAATCCCTTCCACCTTTCCCCTGTTTTGGTTTTTCGAAGCCTTTATACCAACTTAAGATATGAATAGACTAGAGAGGTAGCGGCTGGTTCTGAGCGAAGCTATGATGTGATCTTTTCGGCCAACTCTATGAAGTTCGGGTATTCTCAGAATGGATCTGCTATCGGGTTATCTTTCAGAAGATGGTATTCGGGATTTTCTGCGGTTATTCTTTATTCTCGGCTATATCTTTCAGAGTGATTGATGCCTGGTATTCGGAATTCTCAATTATCGGTCTTCTTTATTATGCTCAGGACTATCAGGGTTTTCTTTATCTTTGGTGTTCTGGCTCATTCTCAGAGTGATACTAAGTATGCAGTACAGCTGGAATTCTATTGCTAAGCTGTGTTATCAGTCAGTATTATTCGCATTGTTCAAAGATTTATACAGCCGGAAGAGCAGAGAATGTCTATATTCTGATTATTGTTCAGTCAACTTGAGAGCCCTACCTATAGTGCTTCATATCTTAATTGGTATAATTCCCGTCCTTGTCCTCCTTGTGTTCAATTTACCCCTTATCGAAATTGCGAGGACGCAATTTTTTGTAAGGTGGATGGATTGTAACACCCCGCTCCCAGAATACGTACTTAGTTGCGTATTCAGATTTTTCGATCGTATTTTTCAATTTACTTCCTGTATTTGTTTTGTATTATGAATTATTTCTATGATCGTTTTGTCTTGGATCCGGATTCACGGACTCGGAGTCAGCCCAGTCTGAACCGAGGACCCGATCCTACGGTATTACTCGATTTGATCTTTCTGGTATTTAGATTTGACCGATTTTAGTTTTAGATATCATTTTTCAATATTTTAAATTTTCTATGATTTTCTGGAATTTTCCTGAATTAAGTTGAAAATCTTCAAAACCGGTGTCGACCAGTGCCGCTGACCGACTCCCGGATTTTTAATTTATAAACCGATTGGAATTACTAGAAGTGCCTTTTTACATTATTTCTTAAAACCACATTTCCTATCTAAATACTTTTTCTGAGGATTTTATGAATTTATGAAAATTCCACCGGATTCGGTATCGGCCAGTATCGCTGGTTGATTCCAGGATTTTTAGTTTACAATTGGATTGAATTTCTAAATTCCGCTTTCACTTTACTTCTTAAAATCATATTTTATTCTTTAATACATTTTCTGAGATTTTACGGAATTTATCAAAATCCGGCCGACCCGGTGTAGACCGGTATCGGCGGTTGACTTCCGAATTTTTAATTTGAAAACGGGATTTTATTTCTGAAAATCGATTTCATATTATTCCTCAGGATGACGTTTTCTACCTCTGGGTATTTTTGGGGATTTTTCCGGAACAGTCGATATTTCGCGACCATATTATAATATTATTATTTTATCAAATCTTTTACTTTCTTTCTTTCTTTCTTTTCTTTTCTTTTCTCCCACCAAATCCAGCCCACTCCCCTCCACGTGGGCCACATCCCATCACCACACCCCCTCTCTCATCAATCTCATCCCTCATCATCACCCCCTTTTTCCTTTTTCTTTTTCTTTTCTTTTTCTTTCTTTCTTTTTCTCTTCTCCTCATTTTTCTTTCTTCTTCTTTTCTCCATGAGAGGCCAGCACCCAACCGGCCACCACCACCTCCGGCCACCTCGACGCCGGCGGGAGGTCCCCCCTAACTCCGGTGGCCGCGCCTACTCACCACCATCACCAACAACCCCACCATTTCCAGCCTCCTCAAAATCATCACCATCTCAACCTTCCTCTTCTTCTTCATCATCTTCAAAATCAACCACCTCCACCACCATCTTCTCCACCCAAACTCCACCCCTACAACACCCAACTCCTCCTCCTCTTCCCATCTCCTCCAATTCCTCCACCGCCACAAAACTCCCCCCTTTTTTTCCCCTCTTACCTTTTGGGGTGGCCGGCGCCACCCGGGCATGGGCTGGCCGGCGGCCGTGGCCGCCAGGGGGCCCACCTGGGCCCCCCTGTGCGTCTGCTGTGGAGGGGGGCAACAGCCCCCCTCTCTTTTCCTCTGTTGGAGGGGGGCAAAGCCCCCTCCCTTTCTCTGTTGAGGGGGCAACTGCCCCCTCTTCCTCTTTCTCCTCTCCTGGGGAGTGGCCGCGCCACTCCCCCGCCGGTGGCCGGCGCCGCTGCCTGGCCGGCGGCCAGGCCGAGCGCCCCCAGAGGAGGGCGCTGTGTGTGAGCAGAGGGGGGCAACAACCCCCTTCTCTCTGTCTCTCTCTCCTGTCTCTCTCTCTCCTCTCTCCCAACTCTCTCTCTCACCTGCCCAATCTCTCTCTCTCCTGGACTTTCTCTCTCCTCTCTCTCTCCTGCCCTCTTCTCTCTCTTCTCTCTCTCCTCCCATTACAAGCTCTCTCTAGATTCTCTCTCCTCTTTCTAACTCACTCTTTCTCTCTCTAGATTCTCTCTCTAGGAATCTCTTTCTCTCTCCTGTCTGTCTCTCCTTATCTCCCTGTCTCTCTCTGATAATTACTGACGCGGATCTCATCCCCGCGTCCAGTCAACTCCTTAACGCGAGTCTTCGCGAACTTGACATCTATTTAACGCGGCCTTCGCGTTCTTGTATTGACGCAGCGCGGAGTTCAGGCCCGCGTCTGTGTCCCTCTCGTGTCGACACGACGCGGAGATAATACCCGCGTCTGTGTTCTCCTCGTGCCCTGACTTGAACGCGGGTCTCGAACCCCGCGTTTGTGGCTTCTACGCAACGCGACTCCCGCGTCTGCTATTCCCGCGACGCGACTCCCGCGTCTGCGACCCCCGCGTCTCACTCGCATAACCCGCGTCTCCCTGTGCACTCTCTCTTCCCTTATACTTCACTCTCTAGGTTTCTCTCTCTAGCTACCTCCTTCTCTCTCTAACTCTTTCTCTCTCCTCTTCACTTTCTCTCTCTTCATAATTATATATTATTTTATGGCGCGTGCGCGAGTTCCATGGATTTCAGAGTTTTCGGCCTTTCCGGTGATTTAGGCGAGTGTCCTCGCTCTCGCCTCCATTTGGGTTTCCCCGCTTCGTCGGGTCGATATGTATTTTATTCCATGTTTTCATGTATTTTGTATTGGGCTGAGTCCCTGTATCTGTGTATGGCCGAGTGCCAGTGACTGGACATTATTGCTCTGTGACGAATGCTTGTATTAGGGTAGTTTCATTCTTGTACATATACCATGCCTGTGATGTATTGTACTGCTTTATACTATGCGTGGCCGACCCTTCAGCCTCCGGTCACTCACTATCTCGAAGAGACGTGATTGGGACCGTCAGGTTTCTCTGGACCCTTCAGCCTCCGGTCTCTCACTATCACAAAGGAGACGTGATTGGGACCGTCAGGTTTCTCAGCTCCTAGTGAGCATACTTAGCGCTCAGTGCTTTATTCACTAAATTCGTTTAGGCGAGTTGCTGCCGGATTTTCTACTCGTATCTTAAACCGAGTTGTCCCGGTAACCTCGCAGAGCGCATTAGTGTCTAAACTCTGTTCGCTGCCTGTGCCTCCAGCTTGTTCAGCTCAGCCTGGTTATCATGATCAGCGTCCAGCGTTTTACCACTAGATTCGTCTAGGCGAGATGCTGCCGGATTTTTTACTCGCACTTTAAGCCGAGTCGTCCCGGTAATCATGCCAGACGTTCCAGTGTTAAATACTGTTTGCTGTCTGTACACTCCAGCTTGCTCAGCTCCGCTTGATTGTGCTCAGCTACTATTCTATCACATACCATGTATTTACCTGATATGTTAACACTTGACATGCCATGCCCTTGCTTCATACTTGTCATTTTCATGCTACTATTTAACACCTGTTTGTACCACCTGATAACTGTTGTGTTATCGCCTAACACTAGACATGATACTACTTGGCAAGGCCCTTGTTATGATATGACTTGCCACTGGATTATTATCAATCTCTTGACATGACTTGTTACCTGCCAATATCATCCTCCTGTCATGCTATCACTTGACACCCGGCGTGATATACTTGACCTGTGATTATCTCATTTACGGGAATACTATACTTGTTATCCTGCATTACATGCAGTGACTTGAATCTTGTACTTGTTATCCTGTATTATATATACAGTGACCTGACTCTAAAGTACTCATGTACTCCTGAACTCCTGATCCTGTCTTGTACATGCTATTCCCGTAAATTTGATAACTACATAATAAATTATAAAAAGGAACAACTTGCATCGGGTCGGGGGAAACTTGCGGCTATCAATATGTGTTCGTGTTTACAGTGGTACTAGGCATGTTGCAACTAAAACTTCCGGTCTGACCTGTGGGCCTCCAGGCGACCGAGGGGAGTGCTGGCTCCCTCCTTCTTGGTACCATCTTGATAAGGGCATGATATAAGACCCTCCTGAGGCCTTGTGGCCGATTCCATACACCAGCGATGGAACGTCCTGGGTCGTGATCCCGGGCATGTACGGGACCCACTGTAAACATAGTTCGTTGATACCCCCGCTGGTTTCCAATAATAACTTGCTTTACTCGGATGTGGATATATGTGTGCTGGGACGCTAGTTTCACATATCTAGACATCAGGGTAAGACGAGTAATAATAATAATAAAAGATGCCAACCATGGATCAGTTTGTATGCTTTGCCGAGTTTTGCTTTCATCGGGTTTTACATCGGATTTCCGGTTTTATGGTTATTATTATATTTGCTGCTCATACCCTGCTTTACCACTTGTATCCTATTCCCACAGTCTCCTGATCTTGTCTTATCATCCACGAGTACTTCCTGCTTGATATCACTTATCATGTCTACTTGCTCCTGCATGCTTCTGCTCACGACACGGTTTTCATTGCATGTTTTATAATTCGGTTTTATCGATACACTTGTACTTATCTCAGCACGCCATCTGGCTTTTGTATCACCACTCGCCTGGGAGTTTCATTGACTCCCCTAGATCCTCATGTCCAGGTCATGGAGCTTGGAGCGTGTGGATTCCCCTAGTTGTTGATCAGAGTGGCGCAGCTGAAGCATGGATCCTCAGCAGACCGTCTGAAGCTCTATCCTTCCAGGCCCCCCTGTGTGCCTCTCGAGTTTTCCTTTGTAAACTCGTGAGTGCCTGGGTACTGTTCATACTTGTACATCTCTTTGTAATCTCGCAATTACGCATATCAGTGATGTAATATTCATGTAATATTGGATCACCTCTGGTGATAACTTTGTAATTGTACTCATATGTTGGAATGTATAATGCACCACTTGCTTCCGTACTCTGATTCTTGCTTGTACTGATGCTTAGCGTATATACGTGAGGGTATTTCTGACCTGCGTATATACGTCGCAGTAACGTCTCCGTACCCGCCGGATCGGGGCGTTACAGTAAAGATCACTAATCACTTTGCTCGTGGAAGGTCAATTTTGTGGGGTTGTTTAAACGCACCATGACCCGACTGAAATCAACTATCTTGCCACTTCCCCATAAGTATTGTAGTCATGTTAAATTCTTGGAGGCCTCCATTTTGATTTAATTGGTCATATATCCAATGCGGAAAGCAAAATTCACTGCTGTTTTGAACACACTCTTTTTTTCCACCTGCCATTTTCAGGATCAATTTAGAATCTCACATCTCGTGTTTTCTATTATCTTATTCAGTGATACAAGGATTGCTCATGTCCTATTATCATGTTACATGCTACATGCATTGTTATTATTCTTAATTCGTTGTATAATTCATAAATGTAACCTGGGATGGGGAGACTTGACGGTTGACTAAGTCTTGTTGGGTGAATGTCCTAGATTTATTATAGTCCTACTGTAAGGGGACGTGGTAGTGCTAGCTACCGTCTGTTATAACTCATTGAGCTACTATTTCCTGTTACTTGTTTCACATTAGCGAGCTGGCCCTAGTCTCAGCAGCGAGGGGTCTATTTAAGACCGTGATATCGAATATGTACGGGATACACCCACCCGATTAGAGCTTCTTAACTATTGGGTTTTCAATTAACATTTAAAACAGTATAAATAATGATGATGACAGGAACACTTGTCATTTGATTACTCTTTCGTTCGGATAATGGTACCCGTATGCTATGTTCAGATAGGGTCGGCTGGAGTACAGACTCCGTATGAACTGCCAGTGGTATGGGATACTGGAAGAAATTGACTAAAATATCAAGTGATACTAATTGTTATTATTATATAAATAAAATGCAATGCTTGATACATGTATATTACTGTATGTTTATATTTTGTTACACAATCTGATTTCTTGTTCACCATCATGTTACATATATATTCCGTATTTCATGTATTATATGTATACACACTATTCATATATAATCACAATCATTATAGCGTAATTACTTCTATTTATCTCATGTGTAGATGTTCATATTTATCATCACTGTACAGTTTTGTTACTAGTACTATCAGTGTAACTAGTAAATATAAATAATTAAGACTTGATACGTGTTAATAATAAAACTGATTTCATTAACGTATAATCAAATTATGCATCTTATCTCATATTACATATAAAAATATGTTAATTATTATAAATAATATAAGGTTAATTGATATATATATATATATATATATATATATATATATATTATATATATATATATATATATATATATATATATATATATATATATATATATAGGGGTTACTGTACCTCAGCCTGCAGGCTGAGAGAGTTTCTCAGCCGGCGGGACGTGGCTGAATATATGCCACAATCGGCCGCAGTGTGTTGACGCCAAAAAAATCAAAAATCCCGCCTAAACAATCGTGAAACAAATTGACAAAAATACCCCTTTTTTAATTCTAAACTGGAATAAAGTCATGAACAAACAAAATTTCAGTTGAATATATCTACAGTTATAAAATTCGTAATTTTAATACATCGAAAAATATAATAAAAAAAATTGGATCAATATAATGTAAAATAAGCAGAAGCATTGAAAATTTAAAAAACATGCCATGGTCGCAGACTTAATACAATATAACAACTGCGACACAGTCGCAGTCACTAGTCGCACTCATAGTATAACAAAACGTTTTTATGCGACCTAATACAATATAATTTTAATTTTATATGACAACTGCGACACAGTCGCAATCACTAGTCGCAGTCATTGTATAACAAAACTTCTTTATATAACGTCTGCGACCCTAGTCGCATTCTATCGTACAACAATGCGACCTCCTTCAGTACTGCGACCAAAGTCGTAATCTTCTTTCCCATGCCTTATGTAAAAGATTTTTAATATGCGACTAGGGTGGATTAGCCATGCGACCTGAGATCAATTCGCGTATATCAAATCTTATAAAAATTACTATATTAATTACACTGAATTAAATGAAGTAATTAATATTCTTTCTACCGTGATACAACAACAGTCTAGAAAAAGAGATGCACTAATGTTAATCTCGAGAAAGGAAAGATGTGCACCATACGTAATCTAAAGATATAGGCAAACAATTCTATAAAAGTTAATTTGTACTTCATGTATTAAACCTCTGGAAAAAAAAAGAACTCTTCGGATTCCCGCAATAAATCTTCAATTAAATATTTAATTTTTTTTACCACTTCTTACCATACTCAACCATCACCTGTAACAATTATTATTACTATTCATGTTCTTCCACATATTGACCTTTATATAATGCTTGTTACTAATATATTATCTCATACTAAAAACTATATATTTTGCTCTTCCTTTTCAATTTGATTTCAAAAACTTCCAAAAAAAATTCATTCTTGAATCATGTCTTCCCCATCTTCTTCCTCTGAATACTTAGATTTCAACTTCAATCGTTCCCCACCGTCCTTTGTCTTCAGGATGTTCTAGTGAATCTGATACCAGTCTGGACTTCACTCCTTTTGACTATCTCACTACATCAAATAATGTATTAACAGATCCTCCTATTCATGATGATAATGAAGTTTTCATGTGGGTTAGTGAAGAAGACATTATTCCTCTGCCACTTGACGGAGACATGCTTGATGAAAGCATGTCCTCTGATGCTGTAGGCTCGCTTCCTAGCAACGGGTCAACGAAGAGCTTGATAGAGACGATCCATTCTGGGAGTTCATCGGTGAAACAAAAAACCTCAAAACAGGAAGATGATGAGGAAATAAGTGATGAAGAGGAAGAGCAGAAGAATGAAGACGATGAATCTGCTTATGATGGTGATAATGACGAGATTAGGATTTTCTGATCTTCTGATATTCAATTATATTTTGTCTTCTTTTAAAAGCTTTTAATTCTATTTTTTTGTAAGGTCTCTTTCTCACTATATTAACTTATAAGCTCTTTTAATTACATATCCAAACTGGGACTGCTGCTCTTAAACACTGCGACCATAGTCGCAGTCCTACTACGGATGCAATAATTAAAAATAATTCATACATTATAGGCGGCTAAGACAAAAGATACGGTGAACTGCGACTATAGAATCAGTCCTTATTCAGACAACAGTCAAAATAAAGAACAAAAAGAATATAAAATAATACGTAACTGTGATTATACTATCGCTCTCGTTAAATACTGCGACCATAGTCGCGGTACTGCGATCATAGTCGCAGTCCATGGTCGCATAATATATGTAAAAATCAATTTAATTGTTCATAGGAGGATCAGACAACATTCACAAAATAAAGAACAAAAAAATATAAAATAATACGTAAACTGTGATTATACTATTACTCTCGTTAAGTACTGCGATCATAGTCGCGGTACTGCGATCATAGTCGCAGTCCATGGTCGCATAATATATGTAAACACCAATTTAATTGTTCATAGGAGGATCGGACAAACATTCAGAAATTATACGAAGGACAGTATTTGATGACTAACGGTTGACAATTTATGGTCGCAGTTACTTAATCATTTATCAGTTCTCAATGCGACTATGGTCGCAATAATGTACTGTTTTAGAGTTCAAAGTAATTTAAGTTATAGTGTATTAACTTTTAAACTGTTTTGGATAACTGAACAGTCACCTAGGAAGTATACAATTTTTGGAAAAGGTAGAAAATAAGTTTGGAGATATTCACGTGGTTTGAGAGCTTAAACCCTTTGGAATTTCGGGATTAAAAATATATAAAGGGTCATCAGCAAAGGATTAAAAACATACTAAATTATTTTTGCTCAAACTCGTTACTCTCACAGTTCGGAAAATAGATTCAAAAATGTCTTCTCCACCGTCTTCACCGGAAAGAAGCCAATCATCTAATGATGATTGGATGTATAATTCTGAAGATATGCCTCGCTACGGGTCAGAGGATGGAGCTTGATACAGACGACCCGTTCTGGGAGTTCATTGATGAACCAAAATACAAACATGAAGAGGAAGAAAGCGAAGAGGAGATTGTCGCTGAAGAGGAGGAAGGGACGGAAAGCGATACGGAAGACGAAAGCAGTCATACTCTTGACGACGAATCTGATTACGATGGTGATGACGAGAATTAGAAGTTTAAAAATTGTATTTTATTTTTTTAAATATATATGAATCTGTTTTCTAAGGTTAATTTTAAATGAAGGTTGCGACTTTGATCGCAGTTGTTGGCCGAGTCTTAATAAATACACTGCGACCTTGGTCGCAGTTGCTGGTCTTTAGTATTAATCACACAACACTGCGACCTTGGTCGCTATGCGTGTTAATATAAAGGAAACACCTACCTAACGTACTGCGACCTAAGTCGCAGTCATTGTACTGCGACCCTAGATTGCAGATGCTGGCCCTCTTTATCAATAACAACATTGCGACCTGGTCGCAATTAACCATGTACACTGCGACCAAAGTCTCTGTCTATATTTATACACAAAAAAATAAACTATATAGGAGAACCTAGATCTGACAGAGAGGTAAGGAAATAGGGGAAAAATAATTTATAATCAATAACCTAAATCATATAAAGCGCGCAAAAAGAAAGGGGAAAAAATAATAATACAGTCTGACAACGTGCGCTCCAAAAATTGCCTTTTGGGCAAAAAATAATAAACAATAAGGAAAGTTAAAGAAAAGTAGCTTTTCATAAGGGGTATTTGGTAATTTAACTTCTTCCTATAAGCGGGCCGCAAGTTAGTGAGGTGACAATTGAGCCACGTCACCGCAGGCTGAGAGAGTACTCTCAGCCCGCGGGCTGATATACATTTTTCTCATATATATATATATATATATATATATATATATATATATAATATATATATATATATATATATATATATATATATATATATATATATATATATATATATATATATATATATATATATATATATATATATATAGGGCTATCTGTACCTCAGCCTGCGGGCTGAGAGAGTTTTCTTAGCCTGCGGGCGTGGCAACATCACCGCCCCACATCTGTTAAAAAATTTGGCGGACAAAATCCTGTAAAATCCCGCCCAATTTAATGCCAGTCAACTCAACATTTTATTTTCCGAAAATACCCTCCATCACAAACTTTTACCTTATTGTAAAAATATTAGTCTTCCAAAAAAATTTACAGCTCTTCAACTTCAAACGGCGGTTCTGATCCAATTTGTTCTTTTCCTTCAAAAATTTCATCCGTTTTTGGAAAAAATTATTTGCAACTGATGGCGCCTAAGAAATCATCCGTCGAAAAAGGTACTACAAAATAGATATTTTCAAAATTTTTAGGGTTTTGTGTATTTTAAAAGTTTTAAATTTTTTCAAGATTTATTTCTGAAGTCGCATTTTTTTTTAAAATTTTTTTTAAATATTGGAAACATGGTCGCAATTACGAAAGAGATTTTCAAACTTTAGACGATAAAGGTCCTATTTTTTGAAAGTTTTTATTATTTACTTCTATTTTTACTGTGTCGCAGTTCAGATCTGTGCGACTTTGGAAATTTTTTTTTTTTACCTTTCCTTGTGGACGAATGCGACGTTGGTCGCAGTATATGAAATTTACTTTTTTTTTCTCACATACTGACGACATGGGGTCGCAGTTGTTTAAATAAGAGTTGTAGTCTCAAGTCTTCACCAAGGTCGCAGTTTATTTTAAATAAATATTTTTATCAAACTTGTGTCGCAGTTGTTTCTTTTTGAACTGTAGTCTTATGCGACCTTGGTCGCAGTGTTGGCCTGGTCGCAGTTGTTCTGATTTCACTGTAGTCCTATGCGACCTTGGTCGCAGTGCGACCTTGGTCGCAGTACATGTAGTGCGACCCTAGATTGCAGTGTAGTCCTGGTTCTAGATGTTTTTTTTCCAATGCATGACTGCGACCGAGGTCGCAGTTTATTAAAAACAAATATGCTTTATATTCCCTTATAATTTTTTAATAATCATTGGTCTAAAGTGTTTAATTTTTCTTCCTACGTAGGTAAACAACAGATACAGGTTCGTCCTCTGAGATCAAGCATAAAACCAATGTGCCAGTTAATGAAGAAATTTAAAGAGTACATACCGGCTGATTTCGTAGAGGCGATGAAGAATACCCCATTTGGCCCAATCTTCATGGCGTTCTACAATGAAGAATTTGGGGCTGAAAAGACACTAAAATCAAACGTTGCCGTGCTGCGTATTTTAGACCAGTATGACAGGAATACAAGGATCTTTACAATTGGGGCAAAGAGATTGAGTTAACAGTGGAGGATGTTGCCCTTACTTTTGGTCTACCTGTCAATGGGGTAGATTTTGTGATGAATAAGACATGTACGCTGAAAGATAGAGGGGTTATAAAACATTTTTTCCCCAATATAAAGAAGATCACAAAAGTATCTATTGAAGATGCTTTGGATAATCTTCTTGTCAAGAGAAGGAGGAGGGATATATTAGATGTGACACAGGATGAACAATCTGAGCAGCAATTGTCTATAAATGAAATTATAAGAGACATAAATAGACTTGCAGCTCAAGACTTTACCACATTAGTCATCCTATACATGTCGGCCACTCTTTTCTTCTCTGGCAGTAAATGCACGGTGCCGTGGTATATTGTGGAACAGATTGCCAATATGCAACTAATGAGGACAATATGCTGGGCAAAAGCTGTTTGGCAATTCCTGATTGACTCAATGGACATCTTCAGGCAAACCACGTACGAGCTGCAAGGATGCTCCGTGCAAATTATTGTAAGTAGAAATCTCAAATTTGGCCAACATTGTATGAAATTTACCCATAAATTGATAAAATTTGTGGAAACTAATTTAATTTTAATTTTTGCAGTATTGGCTGTGTGAGAGGGCACCTATTTTTGAGCAGAGGTCTGGTTTGGAGGAAAAAACCCCACGCGCAGTAAGATGGGACCTCCAAAATATTGGCAGATCTCTACTTGAAGTTGATCTAAAAAAGATTGACAGCAATATTGTAAGTTAAACTTCTTTTTATGTGTAGTACAAATAAAATGCGACCATAGTCGCAGTATTGAGCTGCAACTTTCGCAGTTCGTTTTATGCCTGACAAATAATGTGCGACCATGGTCGCATTCTCTTGAAAATACCCTTTTCAACAGAAATGCGACCATGGTCGCAGTGTTGAGCTGCATGTCTTGGCAGATAAATTTATGCACGACAAAACATACTGCGACCATGGTCGAATTCTTATCCAAAAATATTTCATAAATAAACTGCGACCATGGTCGCAGTATCATAATTTCATTGTTTTATTTTTAGCTTACCTTTTTCTGTTTATTTTCAGATTTTGAGTCGAATGGCCAACATCTCTAATGATGAAAAAAATATGGTTGGCCTTCCTGTTGAAGGGGAAGAGGATGAGGAAGAAGAAGTAGCAGAAGATGAAGGTGGAGATGAAGGTGAAGAAGAAGAAGAAGAAGAAGGTCAAAGTGAAGGAGATGAAGGAGGCCATACATGTAATGAGGCTGACATCCCGGCGGAAAAGGAGCCAGAACCGGCTGAAACGAGTGAGCAAGAACAATTTTTGAAGGTTATTTGCCACCTCCACCGGATGTTCAAGCAGCAGAAATAAAACGATTGAGGTCTGCAAATCAGCTCTTGAGAGATTATGTTTCTCAGCTTGAAAAAAAGATTGAAATATGGAGAATGAGAACAGAGTCAAGGCTGAATTAAAATTAAAAAGAAGAGAAAAAAGAGAGAAGAAAAACCAAAAAAGGCAACAGGAGAATAGAAGAAGGGAAGAGGAGGAGAATGAAAGGAGGAAGAGGGAAGAGGAAGAGAAAGAGAAGGAGAAGAAGAGGGAAGAAGAGAAGGAAAAGGAGAACAGGAGGAGAGAAGTGGAGGAGAAGGAGAATAGAAGAAGGGAAGAGGAGGAGAATGAAAGGAGAATGAGGGAAGAAGAGGAGAAGGAGAAGAAGAGGAGGGAAAAGGAACAGCAGGAGAAGGAGAAGAGGAGGAGGAGGGAGGAGGAAGAGAATGAGAAGAAGAGGAGGAAGGCGCAGATGGAGAACAAAAGAATGAAGGAGCAGATGGAGAAGCAGGCTGAAGAGGAGAAGAAGAAAAAACTGGAAGAGGATAAAATCATGGGTTCTGAGTCTGTTTTAATTAATATTGGGGAAGATATTCCAAGTTTTTCTCTGAATCTAACTCAAATGACTCAAGAAATCCAAAGAGATAGAGCTTCTGAAGAAGAAATTCAAGAACATACTCCGCCTCAGAAGCAATCATCAAAAGAAGCTGTTTTGGAAACCTCTAAAGGAACAATAGAAAGGGGAGTCAAAGAACGAAAGCGCGCTGAAAGAGATCGCGATGACTCCGACTTTGTTTATCCAAACAGAAGAAGAAAAAAATGAAAATCCTCTTCCACAGCCTGCGGCTGCGAGTTCTGCAGAATTGACCGAAATCACATCATACAGAATTCTGCAGCCCGATCAACAAGCTCGTATAAAACATTTCTTCGACAAGTCCTACTCTGAGTAAGTTAATTCATATCAAAAAATTTCTGTTATACCTTTATATAAGAACAATTAAATTACTAACTTTGTTTTGAATATCTTGCAGTTCTACTGCATATCAGGATACCGATAATTCAATCATCATTTCAAGGAATGACATTGAGGACCTGATGTTCAGTAGAGACTTAGATGCAACTGTAATTCATTTCTACATGCAGCATCTTGAGAAAAGAGAAGGATTAAAAAGCATATTCTTCCGAAGCGAAGCTTGGGTAAAAATCTACTTTCTCCTTTACTGTTTAATGTAATATCAACTCTGGAACAGATTACTAATATTCTCTATCTCTGTGTAGACATAAATCATGTACTGCGACTAAGGTCGCAGTGAATAATTAAAATGTACTGCTACTAACACATGTACTGCGACCAAGGTCGCAGTTTATAATTAAAATGTATTGCTACTAACTCAGGTACTGCGACAAAATGTAACAGCTGCGACCTGCGACCAAGGTCGGAGCTGCGACCAAGGTCGCAGTTTATAATTAAAATGTATTGCTACTAACTCAGGTACTGCGACAAAATGAAACAGCTGCGACCTGCGACCAAGGTCGGAGCTGCGACCAAGGTCGCAGTTTATAATTAAAATGTACTGCTACTAACTCAGGTACTGCGACAAAATGTAACAGCTGCGACCTGCGACCAAGGTCGGAGCTGTGCGACTAAATAATATAGTGCGACTAAGGTCGCAGTTTATATTTTTTGTTATATTTTTAATTCATTTTGTATTTGATTTCTATTTTTTTTTCTTGTCCGCAGCACGGTGTTGTAAATAAAATTGAAGATCTGGAAGGTCATTTCATCAAGCAGAAGCTGTTGAAAAACTGGACAGCTGACGTGCAGTACATGTTCTTCCCGATCAATCACAAACATAGTGCCGACGAATCGGGATTTCACTGGACCTTGCTGGTATTCGATTGCTCCACAGAAGAGTGGATTTTTTACAACTCTTTGGTCCCAGCTGACAAAAAAGGTAGTATAACAAAGCTTTACCAAACAGATGCAAGAATAATGGTGAGTTAAATTTTAATATTTTGATTACTGAAAACTTGCAATTAATTTGGTTAATACTAATTTTTGTTCCTATTGACATTGCAGAAAGATAGATTATTAGAGATTTTTGAGATTCATTCCAAAAAAAAATTGAGAAAAAATAAAATAAAATACGCAAAATGCCCCCAACAAGCAAACAGGTATATAAATTTTGACATGTAATTTCATTTCATATTTTCTATTTTTTTTAGTACAAAAAACTAATTTCATTTAATGATTGCTCTATGGAAATTTCAGTGTTGATTGCGCTATATATGTATGCAAGTACATGGAAAGCATAGCGTCTGGCTATCATCTATCAGCTGCTGATGCTGTTACGGTTGATGCTGTACAGAAACTAAGAAGTGAGCTTGCATACATGATACTTGCAGATGTAGAGAAGAGTTGGGATGAAGAAACAGACATTATACGACATACGACATATGAAGACTGATAGTTGACAAATTATTGATATACCACAATTTTTTTTTATAAATGTAAAAAATATTTCAAGTGCAATTCATTGCATAATTTTTTTGTTGTATTGATTTAATTTATACACATTTCTATACATTTATTTATTATAAGTTCCATTGATTATTTACAGTATTCATTTGTTAGAACTTGGCTTTTACTATTGCGTACTGATGTTAGAAACAAACATGCCTTCAGTAATTGTGTTAATCAACAACAACACTGCGACCTTCGTCGCTATGCGTGTTAATATAAAGGAAACACCTACCTAACGTACAGCGACTTAAGTCTTCACCATCTCAAAAATCTAAAAAGAAGGTTGCGACTTTGGTCGCAGTTGATAGCCGCAGCCTAGTAAAATACAATGCGACTTTGGTCGCAGTTGATAGCCGCAGCCTTAGTAAAATACAATGCGACTTTGGTCGCAGTTGATGGCGGCAATGTAAATCAACAATAACACTGCGACCTTGGTTGCTATGCGTGTTAATATTAAGGAAACACATACCTAACGTACTGCGACTTAAGTCTTCACCACCTCAAAATTTTAAAAAGAAGGTTGCGACAGTTGATAGCCGAAGTCTTAATAAAATACAATGCGACCTTGGTCGAAGTTGATGTCGGCAATGTTTTAATCAACAACAACACTGCGACCTTGGTCGCTATGCGTGTTAATATAAAGGTCGCTATGCGTGTTAACACCTACCTAACGTACTGCGACCTAAGTCGCAGTACATGTAGTGCGACCCTAGATTGCAGTTGCTGGCCATCTTTATCAATAACAACACTGCGACCTTGGTCGCAATTAATCATGTACACTGCGACCAAAGTCTCTGACTACATTATGTACAAAAAAAAATTAAACTATAAAGTAGAACTTTAAAGTACAAGTACATACAAAATAATACAGTAGAAATCAAAGAATGATAATAAATCTGATTATAATTACACGCCAGTGTCAGAATGCGACTTAATCTCTCTACACTGTGCGACCCTGGTCGCACTTCATAAAAAATTGAAGTCTTTGTTCCTTCCAGATGGAGGCAACCCAAACCTACTTCTTCTGCCAATTAAAAAAATAAATAGTAAGAATTTTAAAGATTAATCGTTAAAAAAAATGATTAACAGGTTTAATGTAATATACCATTAATGGACAACCAGTCCTGTAATGGCCCAGCTCTTGGCAGTTACCACATCTTCGATGCTTAACTTCCTTCTGATATATAGAATCTTCAAAACCAGACTTAAGCCTGGATGCAGCTCTAGGTCTCCCCTTGGTTGGTACAGGACCAATTGGATCACGTATATTCAATTCTTCACCATCTCGCAATATGACAACGGATCCACTGGAACCAACGGCAGTCTTAGGATGTGATGAATGATCATTTCCTGACATTGCTCTGTATTCTCTAGTGGTATTTTGGGCAAAACTTTCCAAAACTCCCTCCAACTTTGAAATATTTTCATCAGAATCAGCGACCATGTCCAGAATTGCATTAAATTTTGAACGAACTGTCCACAATCTAGCCGTCCGTGGAGTGCCTTGGCTGGGAAAAGGCCTCATGCCATTTTCAATTGCAACGTTTTTGTAACGAGCATCCAACCTCCATCTCTGAAGTATATATGATTCCGGTATATGTGTAACGTGATTGCGCCACAAAATACACAGAATATGTCTACATAGGATACCCTCTGTTTCAAATAACGAGCAACTGCAAGAAACATGAAGTTCCTCTCGATTATCATAACTGACCTTTTCCCAACTGTCTTTTGATTCTGAAATTTACCAACCAAATATGTTGATCCAGGTTTGTCCTGTTCCACCTCTTCTGAAAACAGTGTCATTACAACTGCCCATTCCTTTTGGAACAACTGAAAAATCTTCGGTGTATACAACTTCGAAACCTGTATCTCATATGGATTGGTTGTACAATTGGGCACAGAATTCAAACCCCTAAAATCTTG
This sequence comes from Agave tequilana, assembly GCA_038442645.1. Classification (NCBI taxonomy): domain Eukaryota; kingdom Viridiplantae; phylum Streptophyta; class Magnoliopsida; order Asparagales; family Asparagaceae; genus Agave; species Agave tequilana. Next base: position 65,295 of record JAVJIF010005289.1, read on the forward strand.
AAGAGATTCAGATGCACGACGGGAAGCAACGGCTTTATCATATTGGTGAACAAATTCCACTAGTTTAGTGTTTGAGTTAACAAAACCATCAAAGAAGGAATTAATACTCTCGGACCTCTGACTGGTTGTCATTCCAGCAGAGAAAACATCCTTGATATATGCATTAACCCAATGTCCACGAAGCCTGTACATCTTCATCAACCAACTGCCATCTTCTTCTTCTAACTGATATTTTTCACTCATCAGACGCCATCGTTCCTCACACGTGCTTATATCGCGGGAGGTGTACCAAGCATGGAAATCGGAGACCATATCTTCTCCATACTTGTTAGCCATTGGGATTTGTTGCTCGGCAATATGTTTCCGTACATGCCAGAAACAGTAACGGTGCCGAGACGTCGGGAAAACAATCTTGATGGCCTCACCAATCTGCGCATCCTGATCAGTAATAATCAGCTTCGGTTCAACTCCATGCATGCACTTGAGCCATTTTTGGAATAACCAAACAAAAGTATCCCTCTGCTCATCAGCAAGCATTGCACAGCCGAACAAAATTGACTGCCGGTGATGATTTACTCCAGTGAATGGAGCAAATGGCAAGCTCAAGTGATTAGTCCTGTATGTGGTGTCAAAAACGATCACATCACAGAAGCTCAGATACGAGGAAATAGCTCTTCCATCAGCCCAAAAAATGCTTCTAAGTGTGCCCGCGTTATCAACTTCACTTGAAAAGAAGAATTCTGGATCGGTCTCGGCTTTCTCTTGAAAATATTTGATAATAGCAATAAACTCATGACCGCAGTTATTTCTACGTTGACGAGTGAAATCAATAACTTGTTGAGGGCGCACTTCTTCACAGCCTTCTCCCTGGCTCATTGCATTAACAACGCGGGAAATATTTGAAGGCCGCATTCCAACATCAACCAGATTGCTCATAATGGTTCTGCTAATTGTTGAACGATGAGTCTGGTGAGAGTAATGGTGATGTACCTTATCCGGGCTAGACAATTCATGTGAATGAGTATCAACAAATTTTGTGATAACCCAATATCGAGTTGAGTCCAAAAATAAACGAAGACGGATATGCATCTCAGCAGGACAAGATACTCTAGTGTTAACTCGACGACGCACTGTAAGCCCCTCTTGTCTTTTGTCACACAACTTCTTCAGCCCTTCCTTGTTGCAGCAAAATCTTCTGCAAATAATCTCATGAGGAGGCTTCCGTGACTTATCTGTACTTTTTCTTCTCACGCTAAAACCTCTATTCCTTGCAAAACAATTGTAGAAATTGTATGCTTCCATATGCGACAGGAACTGTTTCCCTATAAACTTATCTGAGCTTCCAGACATTTCTGCATGTGCATTCATATCCTACAAAAAGAATTTACACGAATTAAATGAATATAAATATTTTTTAGATATCACTGTATTCTAAAATATAAGTTATATAAATGCGACCAAGGTCGCATAAGAGATGAAAACAATTTACTTCTTATCAGCTGTTGCGACCAAGGTCGCAGTTATCCGTATGAGAAGAAATCTATATTACTTCTTACTAAAGACTGCGACCTAAGTCGCAGTAAATAAAAATAAGATTTCACATACGACATGAAATCTATAATACTCCTTATAGAAGACTGCGACCTAAGTCGCAGTAATCAGTATGTGAATAAATCTATATTATTCCTTACTAAAGACTGCGATCTAAGTCGCAGTTATCCGCATGTGAAGAAATCTATATTACTCCTTACTAAACACTATGACCTAAGTCGCAGTTATCCGTATGTGAAGAAATATATATTACTCCTTACTAAAGACTGCGACCTAAGACGCATACCCTAGAAAAAAGGAATTCACAGCCGGAGATTATTTTCAAATATTAAAACGGTCGCAGTACCTCATAGTCTAAAGAGAAAACATTAAATATTTAAGAAATTGTTTTTAAAATAGATATAAACAATTAAAACCTGTTGATCGGCATGCAGAGATGTCAACCCTTCAAGATTTTCAATATTCTGAGAGAAAGTAGAACCAGATGCAATATCTTCCATATTAAGATCGCCGGTATACTGCTCAGACGTCGACATTAAATATTTTGCAGAAAAAAATTGATCTCAAAAAGATTTTATATTTTCAGAAAAAAGTGTATCGCAGACTGAAAAGGTGAAACTAGATCTTTCAAAAGAGGTCAGGAAATAGGGTGAAAAGTAATTTATATCATATAAAGAGCGGCAAAAATAAAAGGGGGAAAAATAATAATAAACAATAAGGAAAAGTTATCATAAGGGGTATTTGGTAATTTAACTTCTACCTAAAAGCGGGCCGCAAGTCAGTGAGGTGACAAATTGAGCCACGTCACCGCAGGCTGAGAGAATACTCTCAGCCCGCGGCTGATATACATTTTTCTCATATATCTATATATATATATATATATATATATATATA